>JAUJEM010000467.1:0-56739 GCA_030448935.1 Citrus cavaleriei
ATCTTGCAAAGTCTCGCGCCATTCCGAGTCAGGCCGGACAGTTGTCAACCCCACCCCCCAAGGCTATAGCCCACCCGTTTTGTGGCCTTTACCGCTGGAGCGAACTTGGCGCCCGGCCTTCGCGCGGGTATTTTTAGGCGCGGCTTTGCTCAGCGTCCTATTTTGCACACGGAGGCGCCTCGCAAAGTCTCGCGCCATTCCGAGTCCGGCGGACGAAGTTGGCCAGCCCCACCCCAAGGCTATAGCCCACCGTTTTTGTGGCCTTTTTCCGCTGGAGCCGAACTTGGCGCCCGGCCTTCAGGCGGCGGGTATTTTGGGGCGCGGCTGTGCCCGTGCCTATTTTTGCACACGGAGGTGCCTCGCAAAGTCTCGCGCCATTCCAGTCCAGCGGACAAGTTGGCCAGCGAGGTGCCTCGCAAAGTCTCGCGCCTATAGCCCACCACGTTTTGTGGCCTTTTTCCGCTGGGCAGAACTTGGCGCCCGGCCTTGGGCGGGTATTTTTGGGCGCGGCTGTGCCCGCGGCCTATTTTGGCACACGGAGGCGCCTCGCAAAGTCTCGCGCCATTCCGAGTCCGGCGGACGAAGTTGGCCAGCCCACCCCCAAGGCTATAGCCCACCCGTTTTGTGGCCTTTTTCCGCTGGACGAACTTGGCGCCCGGCCTTCGGGCGGGTATTTTTGGGCGGCTGTGCCCGCGCCTATTTTTGGCACACGGAGGCGCCTCGCAAAGTCTCGCGCCATTCCGAGTCCGGCGGACGAAGTTGGCCAGCCCCACCCCCAAGGCTATAGCCCACCGTTTTTGTGGCCTTTTTCCGCTGGACGAACTTGGCGCCCGGCCTTCGGGCGGGTATTTTAGGCGCGGCTGTGCCCGTGGCCTATTTTTGGCACACGGAGGCGCCTCGCAAAGTCTCGCGCCATTCCGAGTCCGGCGGACGAAGTTGGCCAGCCCCACCCCCAAGGCTATAGCCCACCGTTTTTGTGGCCTTTTTCCGCTGGGAACTTGAACTTGGCGCCCGGCCTTGGGCGGTTATTTTGGGCGGCTGTGCCCTTGACCTATTTTTGGCACACGGAGGCGCCTCGCAAAGTCTCGCGCCATTCCGAGTCCGGCGGACGAAGTTGGCCAGCCCCACCCCCAAGGCTATAGCCCAGCCCCCGTTTTTGTGGCCTTTTTCTGCTGGACGAACTTGGCGCCCCGGCCTTCGGGCGGGTATTTTTGGGCGCGGCTGTGCCTGCGGCCTATTTTTGGGCACACGGAGGCGCCTCGCAAAGTCTCGCGCCATTCCGAGTCCGGCGGACGAAGTTGGCCAGCCCCACCCCCCAAGGCTATAGCCCACCCGTTTTTGTGGCCTTTTTCCGCTGGACGAACTTGCCGCCCCGGCCTTCGGGCGGGTTATTTTTGGGTGCGGCTGTGCCCGTGCCCTTTTTGGCACACGGAGGCGCCTCGCAAAGTCTCGCGCCATTCCGAGTCCGGCGGACGAAGTTGGCCAGCCCCACCCCCAAGGCTATAGCCCACCCGTTTTTGTGGCCTTTTTCCGCTGGGCCAGAACTTGGCGCCCGGCCTTCGGGCGGGTATTTTTGGGCGCGGCTGTGCCCGCGGCCTATTTTTTGGCACACGGGCGCCTCGCAAAGTCTCGCGCCATTCCGAGTCCGGCGGACGAAGTTGGCCAGCCCCACCCCCAAGGCTATAGCCCACCCGTTTTTGTGGCCTTTTTTCCTGGGGACGAACTTGGCGCCCGGCCTTCGGGCGGTATATTTTAGGCGCGGCTGTGCCCGCGGCCTATTTTTGCACACGGAGGTGCCTCGCAAAGTCTCGCGCCATTCCGAGTCCGGCGGACGAAGTTGGCCAGCCCCACCCCCCAAGGCTATAGCCCACCCGTTTTTGTGGCCTTTTTCCGCTGGACGAACTTGGCGCCCCGGCCGTCGGGGGGTTATTTTTGGGCGCGGCTGTGCCCGCGGCCTAATTTTGGCACACGGAGGCGCCTCGCAAAGTCTCGCGCCATTCCGAGTCCGGCGGACGAAGTTGGCCAGCCCCACCCCCCAAGGCTATAGCCCACCCGTTTTTGTGGCCTTTTTCCGCTGGACGAACTTGGCGCCCCGGCCTTCGGGCGGTTATTTTTGGGCGCGGCTGTGCCCGCGGCCTATTTTTGGCACACAGAGGCGCCTCGCAAAGTCTCGCGCCATTCCGAGTCCGGCGGACGAAGTTGGCCAGCCCCACCCCCCAAGGCTATAGCCCACCCGTTTTGTGGCCTTTTTCCGCTGGACGAACTTGGCGCCCGGCCTTCGGGCGGTTATTTTTAGGCGCGGCTGTGCCCATGGCCTATTTTTGGCACACGGAGGCGCCTCGCAAAGTCTCGCGCCATTCCCAGTCCGGCGGATGAACTTGGCCAGCCCACCCCCAAGGCTATAGCCCACCCGTTTTGTGGCCTTTTTCCGCTGGACGAACTTGGCGCCCGGCCTTCGGGCGGGTATTTTTAGGCGCGGCTGTGCCCCGCGGCCTATTTTTTGGCACACGAGGCGCCTCGCAAAGTCTCGCGCCATTCCGAGTCCGGCGGACGAAGTTGGCCAGCCCCACCCCCAAGGCTATAGCCCACCCGTTTTTGTGGCCTTTTTCCGCTGGACGAACTTGGCGCCCGGCCTTCGGGCGGTTATTTTTAGGCGCGGCTGTGCCCGGCCTGGCCTATTTTTTGGCACACGGAGGCGCCTCGCAAAGTCTCGCGCCATTCCGAGTCCGGCGGGACGAGTTGGCCAGCCCCCACCCCAAGGCTATAGCCCACCCGTTTTTGTGGCCTTTTCCGCTGGACGAACTTGGCGCCCGGCCCGGGCGGGCGGTTATTTTTGGGCGCGGCTGTGCCCGTGGCCTATTTTTGGCACACGGAGGCGCCTCGCAAAGTCTCGCGCCATTCCGAGTCCGGCGGACGAAGTTGGCCAGCCCCACCCCCCAAGGCTATAGCCCACCCGTTTTTGTGGCCTTTTTTCCGCTGGGCCGAACTTGGCGCCCGGCCTTCGGGCGGTATTTTTGGCGCGGCTGTGCCCCCGGCTGCCTATTTTGGCACACGGAGGCGCCCCTGCGCAAAGTCTCGCGCCATTCCGAGTCCGGCGGACGAAGTTGGCCAGCCCCACCCCCCAAGGCTATAGCCCACCCGTTTTTGTGGCCTTTTTCCGCTGGTCGAACTTGGCGCCCCGGCCTTCGGGCGGTTATTTTTGGGCGCGGCTGTGCCCGCGGCCTATTTTTGGCACACGGAGGCCCCTCGCAAAGTCTCGCGCCATTCCGAGTCCGGCGGACGAAGTTGGCCAGCCCAACCCCCCAAGGCTATAGCCCACCCGTTTTTGTGGCCTTTTTCAGCTGGACGAACTTTGGCGCCCGGCGGCCGGGCGGTTATTTTTGGGCGCGGCTGTGCCCGTGGCCTATTTTTGGCACACGGAGCGCCTCGCAAAGTGTCGCGGCATTCCGCCTCCGGCGGTCGTAGTTGGCCAGCCCCCCCCCCCACGGCTATACCCCACCCGTTTTTGTGGCCTTGTTCCGAGGGTCGAACTTGGCGCCCCGGCCTTCGGGGGGTTATTTTTGGGCGCGGCTGTGCCCGCGGCCTATTTTTGGCACACGGAGGCGCCTCGCAAAGTCTCGCGCCATTCCGAGTCCGGCGGACGAAGTTGGCCAGCCCCACCCCCCAAGGCTATAGCCCACCCGTTTTTGTGGCCTTTTTCCGCTGGGCGAACTTGGCGCCGAGGCCTTCGGGCGGGTATTTTTTGGGCGCGGCTGTGCCCGCGGCCTATTTTTGGCACACGGACGGGGCGCCTCGCAAAGTCTCGCTCGATTCCGAGTCCGGCGGACGAAGTTGGCCAGCCCCCCCCCAAGGCTATAGCCCACCCGTTTTTGTGGCCTTTTCCGCTGGACTAACTTGGCGCCCGGCCTTCGGGCGGGTATTTTTGGGCGCGGCTGTGCCCGCGACCTATTTTTGGCACACGGAGGCGCCTCGCAAAGTCTCGCGCCATTCCGAGTCCGGCGGACGAAGTTGGCCAGCCCCACCCCCCAAGGCTATAGCCCACCCGGGTTTGTGGCCTTTTTTTTCCGCTGGGCCGAACTTGGCGCCCCGGCCTTCGGGCGGTTATTTTGGGCGCTGCTGTGCCCTAGGCCTAGTTTTGGCACACGGAGGCGCCTCGCAAAGTCTCGCGCCATTCCGAGTCCGGCGGACGAAGTTGGCCAGCCCCACCCCCCAAGGCTATAGCCCACCCGTTTTTGTGGCCTTTTTCCGCTGGCCGAACCTGTCGCCCCGGCCTTCGGGGGGTTATTTTGGGGGGCGGCTGTGCCAGGGGCCTTTTTTGGCACACGGAGGCGCCTCGCAAAGTCTCGGGCCATTCCTAGTCCGGCGGACGAAGTTGGCCAGCCCCACCCCCCAAGGCTATAGCCCACCCTTTTTTGTGGCCTTTTTTCCGCTGGGACGAACTTGGCGCCCGGCCTTCGGGCGGTTTTTTTTTAGGCGCGGCTGTGCCATGGCCTATTTTTTGGCACACGGAGGCCTCGCAAAGTCTCGCGCCATTCCGAGTCCGGCGCGGACGAAGTTGGCCAGCCCCACCCCCAAGGCTATAGCCCACCCGTTTTGTGGCCTTTTTCCGCTGGGCGAACTTGGCGCCCGGCCTTCGGGCGGTTATTTTTGGGCTGCGGCTGTGCCCCTGGGCCTTTTATTTTGGCACACGGAGGCGCCTCGCAAAGTCTCGCGCCATTCCGAGTCCAGCGGACGAATTTGGCCAGCCCCACCCCCAAGGCTATAGCCCACCCGTTTTTGTGGCCTTTTTTTCCGCTGGGCCGAACTTGGCGCCCGGCCTCGGGCGGTTATTTTGGGCGCGGCTGTGCCCATGGCCTATTTTTGGTACACGGAGGCGCCTCGCAAAGTCTCGCGCCATTCCGAGTCCGGCGGACGAAGTAGGCCAGCCCCACCCCCCATGGCTATAGCCCACCCGTTTTTGTGGCCTTTTACCGCTGGACGCACTTGGCGCCCGGCCTTCGGGGCGGTTATTTTTGGGCGCGCGCGGCTGCCCCCATGGCCTATTTTTGGCACACGGGCGCCTCGCAAAGTCTCGCGCCATTCCGAGTCCGGCGGACGAAGTTGGCCAGCCCCCACCCCCAAGGCTATAGCCCACCCGTTTTTGTGGCCTTTTTCCGCTGGGCCGAACTTGGCGCCCGGCCTTCGGGCGGGTATTTTTGGGCGCGGCTGTGCCCGTGGCCTATTTTTTGGCACACGGAGGCGCCTCGCAAAGTCTCGCGCCTTTCCGAGTCCGGCGGACGATCTTGGCCAGCCCCACCCCCAAGGCTATAGCCCACCCGTTTTTGTGGCCTTTTCCGCTGGGCCGAACTTGGCGCCCGGCCTTCGGGCGGTTATTTTTAGGCGCGGCTGTGCCCATGGCCTATTTTTGGGCACGGAGGCGCCTCGCAAAGTCTCGCGCCATTCCGAGTCCGGCGGACGAAGTTGGCCAGCCCCACCCCCAAGGCTATAGCCCACCCGTTTTGTGGCCTTTTTCCGCTGGGACGAACTTGGCGCCCGGCCTTCGGGCGGTTATTTTTGGCGGCTGGCTGTGCCCTGGCCTATTTTGGCACACGGGGCGCCTCGCAAAGTCTCGCGCCATTCCGAGTCCGGCGGACGAAGTTGGCCAGCCCCACCCCCAAGGCTATAGCCCACCCGTTTTTGTGGCCTTTTTCCGCTGGGACGAACTTGGCGCCCGGCCTTCGGGCGGTTATTTTAGGCGCGGCTGTGCCCATGGCCTATTTTGGCACACGGAGGCGCCTCGCAAAGTCTCGCGCCATTCCGAGTCCGGCGGACAGAGTTGGCCAGCCCCACCCCCAAGGCTATAGCCCACCCGTTTTTGTGGCCTTTTTCCGCTGGGCCCGAACTTGGCGCCCGGCCTTCGGGCGGTTATTTTTAGGCGCGGCTGTGCCCCGGCCTATTTTAGCACACGGAGCGCCTCGCAAAGTCTCGCGCCATTCCGAGTCCGGCGGACGAAGTTGGCCAGCCCCACCCCCAAGGCTATAGCCCACCCGTTTTGTGGCCTTTTTCCGCTGGACGAACTTGGCGCCCGGCCTTCGGCGGTTATTTTTTAGGCGCGGCTGTGCCCATGGCCTATTTTGGCACACGGAGGCGCCTCGCAAAGTCTCGCGCCATTCCGAGTCCGGCGGACAGAAGTTGGCCAGCCCCACCCCCAAGGCTATAGCCCACCCCGTTTTGTGGCCTTTTTCCGCTGGGCCGAACTTGGCGCCCGGCCTTCGGGCGGGTTATTTTTGGGCGCGGCTGTGCCCGCATGCCTATTTTTGGCACACGGAGGCGCCTCGCAAAGTCTCGCGCCATTCGAGTCCGGCGGACGAAGTTGGACAGCCCCACCCCCCAAGGCTATAGCCGACCCGTTTTTGTTGTCTTTTTCTGCTGGACGAACTTGGCGCCAAGGCCTTCGGGCGGTTATTTTTGTGCGCGGCTGTGCCCGCGGCCTATTTTTTTTGGCACACGGGGCGCCTCGCAAAGTCTCGCGCCATTCCGAGTCCGGCAGACGAAGTTGGCCAGCCCCACCCCCCAAGGCTATAGCCCACCCGTTTTTGTGGCCTTTTTCCGCTGGGCGAACTTGGCGCCCGGCCTTCGGGGGGGTTTTTTGGGCGCGGGTGTGCCCGCTGGCCTATTTTTTTGGCATACGGAGTAGCCTCGCAAATTCTCGCGCCATTCCGAGTCCGGCGGACGAAGTTGGCCAGCCCCACCCCCAAGGCTATAGCCCACCCGTTTTTGTGGCCTTTTTCCGCTGGGCCGAACTTGGCGCCCGGCCTTCGGGCGGTTATTTTTAGGCGCGGCTGTGCCCCTGCCCTAAATTTGGCACACGGGGCGCCTCGCAAAGTCTCGCGCCATTCCGAGTCCGGCGGACAGAAGTTGGCCAGCCCCACCCCCAAGGCTATAGCCCACCCGTTTTTGTGGCCTTTTTCCGCTGGGGCCGAACTTGGCGCCCCGGCCTTGGGCGGTTATTTTTGGCGCGGCTGTGCCCGTGGCCTATTTTTGGCACACGGAGGCGCCTCGCAAAGTCTCGCGCAAAGTCTCGCGCATTCCGAGTCCCGGCGGACGAAGTTGGCCAGCCCCACCCCCAAGGCTATAGCCCACCCGTTTTTGTGGCCTTTTTCCGCTGGGCCGAACTTGGCGCCCGGCCTTCGGGCGGTTATTTTTTAGGCGCGGCTGTGCCCGCGGCCTATTTTTTTTGGCACACGGAGGCGCCTCGCAAAGTCTCGCGCCATTCCGAGTCCGGCGGACGAAGTTGGCCAGCCCCACCCCCAAGGCTATAGCCCACCCGTTTTGTGGCCTTTTCCGCTGGCCGAACTTGGCGCCCGGCCTTCGGGCGGGTATTTTTGGGCGCGGCTGTGCCCGTGGCCTATTTTTGGCACACGGAGGCCCCTCGCAAAGTCTCGCGCCATTCCGAGTCCGAGGCGGACAGAGAGTTGGCCAGCCCCACCCCCAAGGCTATAGCCCACCGTTTTTGTGGCCTTTTTCCGCTGGACGAACTTGGCGCCCGGCCTTGGGCGCTTAATTTTGGCGTGGCTGTGCCCCCGGCCTATTTTTGGCACACGGGGGCGCCTCGCAAAGTCTCGCGCCATTCCGAGTCCGGCGGACGAAGTTGGCCAGCCCCACCCCCCAAGGCTATAGCTCACCCGTTTTTTTTGGCCTTTTTCCGCTGGGCCGAACTTGGCGCCCGGCCTTCGGGGCGGTTATTTTTAGGCGCGGCTGTGCCCGCGGCCTATTTTTGGCACACGGAGGCGCCTCGCAAAGTCTCGCGCCATTCCGAGTCCGGCGGACGAAGTTGGCCAGCCCCACCCCCAAGGCAATATCCCAACCCGTTTTGGGGGCTTTTTGCGCGGGGCGGACGTGGCGGCCCCGGCCTTAGGGCGGTTATTTTTGGCGCGGCTGTGCCCGCGGCCTATTTTGGCACACGGAGCGCCTCGCAAAGTCTAGCGCCATTCCGAGTCCGGCGGACTCAGTTGGCCAGCCCCCACCCCCTCGGCGATAGCCCACCCGTTTTTGTGGCCTTTTTCCGCAGGACGAACTTGGCGCCCCGGCCTTCGGGCGGTTATTTTTAGGCGCGGCTGTGCCGCGGCCCTTTTTGGCACACACGGAGGCGCCCTCGCAAAGTCTCGCGCCATTCCGAGTCCGGCGGACGAAGTTGGCCAGCCCCACCCCCAAGGCTATAGCCCACCCGTTTTGTGGCCTTTTCCGCTGGGCGAACTTGGCGCCCGGCCTTCGGGCGGTTATTTTTGGGCGCGGCTGTGCCCGCTGGCCTATTTTTGGCACACGGAGGCGCCTCGCAAAGTCTCGCGCCATTCCGAGTCCGGCGGACGAAGTTGGCCAGCCCCACCCCCAAGGCTATAGCCCACCCGTTTTTTGTGGCCTTTTTCCGCTGGGCCGAACTTGGCGCCCGGCCTTCGGGCGGTTATTTTTAGGCGCGGCTGCCCCCGGCCTATTTTTGGCACACGGAGGCCCCTCGCAAAGTCTCGCGCCATTCCGAGTCCGGCGGACGAAGTTGGCCAGCCCCACCCCCAAGGCTATAGCCCACCCGTTTTTGTGGCCTTTTTCCGCTGGGACGAACTTGGCGCCCGGCCTTCGGGCGGTTATTTTGGGCGCGGCTGTGCCCGCGGCCTATTTTCGGCACACGGAGGCCCCTCGCAAAGTCTCGCGCCATTCCGAGTCCGGCGGACGAAGTTGGCCGGCCCCGGCCACCAAGGCTCTAGCCCACCCGTTTTTGTTGCCTTTTTCCGCTGGGCCGAACTTGGCGCCCGGCCTTCGGGCGGTTATTTTTGGGCGCGGCTGTGCCCATGGCCTATTTTTTGGCACACGGAGGCGCCTCGCAAAGTCTCGCGCCATTCCGAGTCCGGCGGACAGAAGTTGGCCAGCCCCACCCCCAAGGCTATAGCCCACCGTTTTTGTGGCCTTTTCCGCTGGCCGAACTTGGCGCCCGGCCTTCGGGGGCGGTTATTTTTGGGCGCGGCTGTGTGCCGTGGCCTATTTTGGCACACGGAGGCGCCTCGCAAAGTCTCGCGCCATTCCGAGTCCGGCGGACGAAGTTGGCCAGCCCCACCCCCAAGGCTATAGCCCACCCGTTTTTGTGGGCCTTTTTCCGCTGGGCCGAACTTGGCGCCCGGCCTTGGGCGGTTATTTTTGGCGCGGCTGTGCCCGCTGGCCTATTTTTGGCACACGGAGGCGCCTCGCAAAGTCTCGCGCCATTCCGAGTCCGGCGGACGAAGTTGGCCAGCCCCACCCCCAAGGCTATAGCCCACCCGTTTTTGTGGCCTTTTTCCGCTGGCCGAACTTGGCGCCCGGCCTTCGGGCGGTTATTTTTAGGCGCGGCTGTGCCCGCTGGCCTATTTTTTTGGCACACGGAGGCGCCTCGCAAAGTCTCGCCATTCCGAGTCCGGCGGACGAAGTTGGCCAGCCCCACCCCCAAGGCTATAGCCCACCCGTTTTTGTGGCCTTTTTCCGCTGGGCGAACTTGGCGCCCGGCCTTCGGGCGGTTATTTTTTGGCGCGGCTGTGCCCCCCTGCCTATTTTTGGCACACGGAGGGCCGCCTCGCAAAGTCTCGCGCCATTCCGAGTCCGGCGGACGAAGTTGGCCAGCCCCACCCCCAAGGCTATAGCCCACCCGTTTTTGTGGCCTTTTCCGCTGGACGAACTTGGCGCCCGGCCTTCGGGCGGTTATTTTTGGCGCGGCTGTGCCCGCCCTGGCCTATTTTTGGCACACGGAGGGCCCTCGCAAACTCTCGCGCCATTCAGAGTCCGGCGGACGAAGTTGGCCAGCCCCACCCCCAAGGCTATAGCCCACCCGTTTTTGTGGCCTTTTTCCGCTGGGGCGAACTTGGCGCCCGGCCTTCGGGCGGTTATTTTTGGGCGCGGCTGTGCCCTGTGCCTGCCCGCCTATTTTTGGCACACGGAGGCCCCTCGCAAAGTCTCGCGCCATTCCGAGTCCAGCGGACGAAGTTGGCCAGCCCCACCCCCAAGGCTATAGCCCACCCGTTTTTTGTGGCCTTTTCCGCTGGACGAACTTGGCGCCCGGCCTTCGGGCGGTTATTTTTAGGCGCGGCTGTGCCGTGCCCGGCCTATTTTTGCACACGGAGGCGCCTCGCAAAGTCTCGCGCCATTCCGAGTCCGGCGGACGAAGTTGGCCAGCCCCACCCCCAAGGCTATAGCCCACCCGTTTTTGTGGCCTTTTTCCGCTGGGCCGAACTTGGCGCCCGGCCTTCGGGCGGTTATTTTTAGGCGCGGCTGTGCCCTTGGCCCTATTTTGGCACACGGAGGCCCCTCGCAAAGTCTCGCGCCATTCCGAGTCCGGCGGACGAAGTTGGCCAGCCCCACCCCCAAGGCTATAGCCCACCCGTTTTTGTGGCCTTTTTCCGCTGGGCGAACTTGGCGCCCGGCCTTGGGCGGTTATTTTTGGGCGCGGCTGTGCCCGTGGCCTATTTTTGGCACACGGAGGCCCCTCGCAAAGTCTCGCGCCATTCCGAGTCCGGCGGACGAAGTTGGCCAGCCCCACCCCCAAGGCTATAGCCCACCCGGTTTGGTGGGCGTTTTCCGCTGGGCCGAACTTGGCGCCCGGCCTTCGGGCGGTTATTTTTTGGGCGCGGCTGTGCTGTGGCCTGGCCTATTTTGGCACACGGACGGAGGCCCCTCGCAAAGTCTCGCGCCATTCCGAGTCCAGCGGACGAGAGTTGGCCAGCCCCACCCCCAAGGCTATAGCCCACCCGTTTTTGTGGCCTTTTTCCGCTGGGCCGAACTTGGCGCCCGGCCTTGGGCGGTTATTTTTGGGCGCGGCTGTGCCCCGTGCCTATTTTTTGGCACACGGAGGCCCCTCGCAAAGTCTCGCGCCATTCCGAGTCCGTCCGGCGGACGAGTTGGCCCGCCCAACCCCCAAGGCTATAGCCCACCCGTTTTTGCGGCCTTTTTCCGCTGGACGAACTTGGCGCCCCGGCCTTCGGGCAGTTATTTTGGGGAGCTGCGGTGGCCCCGCTCACTTTTCGTCTCACGGAGGCCCCTCGCAAAGTCTCGCGCCATTCCGAGTCCGGCGGACAGTTGGCCAGCCCCACCCCCCAAGGCTATAGCCACCCGTTTTTGTGGCCTTTTTCCGCGGATCGAACTTGGCGCCCCAGCCTTCGGGCGGTTTTTTTTGGGCGCGGCTGTGCCCGCGGCCTATTTTTGGCACACGGAGGCGCCTCGCAAAGTCTCGCGCCATTCCGAGTCCGGCGGACGAAGTTGGCCAGCCCCACCCCCCAAGGCTATAGCCCCCCGTTTTTGTGGCCTTTTTCCGCTGGACGAACTTGGCGCCCGGGCTTCGGGTCGGTTATTTTTGGGCGCGGCTGTGCCCGCGGCCTATTTTTGGCACACGGAGGCCCCTCGCAAAGTCTCGCGCCATTCCGAGTCCGGCGGACGAAGTTGGCCAGCCCCACCCCCCAAGGCTATAGCCCCCCCGTTTTTGTGGCCTTTTTCCGCGGGCCGAACTTGGCGCCCCGGCCTTCGGGCGGTTATTTTTGGGCGCGGCTGTGCCCGCGGCCTATTTTTGGCACACGGAGGCCCCTCGCAAAGTCTCGCGCCATTCCGAGTCCGGCGGACGAAGTTGGCCAGCCCCACCCCCAAGGCTATAGCCCACCCGTTTTTGTGGCCTTTTTCCGCTGGGCCGAACTTGGCGCCCGGCCTTTGGGGGTTATTTTGGGCGCGGCTGTGCCCGCGGCCTATTTTTGGCACACGGAGGCCCCTCGCAAAGTCTCGAGCCATTCCAAGTCAGGCCGATGAAGTCGGCCAGCCCCACCCCCCAAGGCTGTAACCCCACCGGTTTTGTGGCCTTTTTCCGCTGGATGAGCTTGGCGCCCCGGCGTTCGGGCGGTTATTTTTGGGCGCGGCTGTGCCCGCGGCCTATTTTAGGCACACGGAGGCCCCTCGCAAAGTCTCGCGCCATTCCGAGCCCGGCAGACGAAGTTGGCATGCCCCACCCCCAAGGCTATAGCCCACCCATTTTTGTGGCCTTTTTCCGCTGGACGATATTGGCGCCCCGGCCTTCGGGCGGTTATTTTTAGGCGCGGCTGTGCCCGTGGCCTATTTTTGGCGCACGGAGGCCCCTCGCAAAGTCTCGTGCCATTTCGAGTCCGGCGGACGAAGTGGGCCAGCCCCACCCCGCAAGGCTATAGCCCACCCGTTTTTGTGGCCTTTTTCCGCTGGACGAACTTGGCGCCCCGGCCTTCGGGCGGTTATTTTTTGGCGAGGCGGGGCCGCCGGCCCTTTTTTTGCTCTCGGTTGCCCCTCGCAAATTCTCGCGCCATTCTGAGTCCGGCGGACGAAGTTGGCCAGCCCCACCCCCAAGGCTATAGCCCACCCGTTTTTGTGGCCTTTTTCCGCTGGGCGAACTTGGCGCCCGGCCTTTGGGCGGTTATTTTTGGGCGCGGCTGTGCCCATGGCCTATTTTTGGCACCACGGAGGCCCCTCGCAAAGTCTCGCGCCATTCCGAGTCCGGCGGACGAAGTTGGCCAGCCCCACCCCCAAGGCTATAGCCCACCCGTTTTTGTGGCCTTTTTCCGCTGGGCGAACTTGGCGCCCGGCCTTCGGGCGGTTATTTTTAGGCGCGGCTGTGCCCGTGGCCTATTTTGGCACACGGGAGGCCCTCGCAAAGTCTCGCGCCATTCCGAGTCCGGCGGAGAGAGTTTGGCCAGCCCCACCCCCAAGGCTATAGCCCACCCGTTTTTGTGGCTTTTTCCGCTGGGACGAACTTGGCGCCCGGCCTTCGGGGCGGTCATTTTTGGGGGCGGCTGGGCCGCGGCCTATTTTTGGCCACGGAGGCCCCTCGCAAAGTCTCGCGCCATTCCGAGTCCGGCGGACGAAGTTGGCCAGCCCCACCCCCAAGGCAATAGCCCACCCGTTTTTGTGGACTTTTACCGCGGGAAGAACTTGCCGCCCCGCCTTCGGGCGGGTTATTTTGGGCGCGGCTGTGCACGCGGCCTATTTTGCGCACACGGAGGCACCTCGCAAAGTCTCGCGCCATTCCGAGTCCGGCGGACGAAGTTGGCCAGCCACACCCCCCAAGGCTATAGCCCCCCCGTTTTTTTGGCCTTGTTCCGCTGGCCGAACGGGGCGTCCCGGCCTTCGGGCGGTTATTTGTGGGCGCGGCTGTGTCCGCGGCATTTTTTTTGCACACTGAGGCCCCTCGTAATGTCTCGCGCAATTCCGAGTCCGGCGGACGAAGTTGGCCAGCCCCCCACCCCCAAGGATATAGCCCACCCGTTTTGTGGCCTTTTCCGCTGGACGAACTTGGCGCCCGGCCTTCGGGCGGTTATTTTTGGGCGGCTGTGCCCGTGGCCCTGCCCACAGCACACGGAGGCCCCTCGCAAAGTCTCGCGCCATTCCGAGTACGGCGGACGAAGTGGGCCAGCCCCACCCCCCAAGGCTATAGCCCACCCGTTTTTGTGGCCTGTTTCGGCTGGGACGAACTTGGCGCCCGGCCTTCGGGGCGGTTATTTTTGGGCGCGGCTGTGCCCCATGGCCTATTTTGGCACACGGAGGCCCCTCGCAAAGTCTCGCGCCATTCCGAGTCCGGCGGACGAAGTTGGCCAGCCCCACCCCCAAGGCTATAGCCCACCCGTTTTGTGGCCTTTTTCCGCTGGGCCGAACTTGGCGCCCGGCCTTCGGGCGGTTATTTTTGGGCGCGGCTGTGTGCCGCTGGCCTATTTTTGGCACACGGAGGCCCCTCGCAAAGTCTCGCGCCATTCCGAGTCCGGCGGACGAAGTTGGCCAGCCCCACCCCCAAGGCTATAGCCCACCCGTTTTGTGGCCTTTTTCCGCTGGGCCGAACTTGGCGCCCGGCCTTGGGCGGTTATTTTTAGGCGCGGCTGTGCCCCTGGCCTATTTTTTGGCACACGGAGGCCCTCGCAAAGTCTCGCGCCATTCCGAGTCCGGCGGACGAAGTTGGCCAGCCCCACCCCCAAGGCTATAGCCCACCCGTTTTGTGGCCTTTTTCCGCTGGACGAACTTGGCGCCCGGCCTTCGGGCGGTTATTTTTGGCGCGGCTGTGCCCGCGGCCTATTTTTGGCAGCACGGAGGCCCCTCGCAAAGTCTCGTGCCATTCCGAGTCCGGCGGACGAAGTTGGCCAGCCCCACCCCCCAAGGCTATAGCCCCCCCGTTTTTGTGGCCTTTTGCCGCTGGGCGGACTTGGCGCCCGGCCTTCGGGCGGTTATTTTAGGCGCGGCTGTGCCCTTGGCCTATTTTTGGCACACGGAGGCCCCTCGCAAAGTCTCGCGCCATTCCGAGTCCGGCGGGACGAAGTTGGCCAGCCCCACCCCGAAGGCTATAGCCCACCCGTTTTTGTGGCCTTTTTCCGCTGGACGAACTTGGCGCCCCGGCCTTTGGGCGGTTATTTTTGGGCGCGGCTGTGACCGAAGCCTATTTTTGGCACACGGAGGCCCCTCGCAAAGTCTCGCGCCATTCCGAGTCAGCGGGACGTCGTTGGCCAGCCCCACCCCCCAAGGCTATAGCCCACCCGTTTTTGTGGCCTTTTTCCGCTGGACGAACTTTGCGCCACGGCCTTCGGGCGGTTATTTTTGGGCGCGGTTGTTCCCATCGGCCTATTTTTGGCACACGGAGGCCCCTCGCAAAGTCTCGCGCCATTCCGAGTCCGGCGGACGAAGTCGGCCAGCCCCACCCCCCAAGGCTATAGCCCACCCGTTTTTGTGGCCTTTTTCCGCTGGACGAACTTGGCGCCCCGGCCTTCGGGCGGTTATTTTTGGGCGCGGCTGTGCCCGCTGCCTATTTTTTGCACACGGAGGCCCCTCGCAAAGTCTCGCGCCATTCCGAGTCCGGCGGACGAAGTTGGCCAGCCCCACCCCCCAAGGCTATAGCCCACCCGTTTTTGTGGCCTTTTTCCGCTGGTCGTACTTGGCGGCCCGGCCTTCGGGCGGTTATTTTTGGGCGCGGCTGTGCCCATGGCCTATTTTTGGCACTGCACACGGAGGCCCCTCGCAAAGTCTCGCGCCATTCCGAGTCCGGCGGACGAAGTTGGCCAGCCCCACCCCCTAGGCTATAGCCCACCCGTTTTGTGGCCTTTTCCGCTGGGCCGAACTTGGCGCCCGGCCTTCGGGCGGTTATTTTTGGGCGCGGCTGTGCCCGCCTATGCCTATTTCTGGCACACGGAGGCCCCTCGTAAAGTCTCGCGCCATTCGGAGTCCGGCGGACGAAGTTGGCCAGCTCCAACCCCCAAGGCTATAGCCCACCCGTTTTTGTGGCCTTTTTCCGCTGGGCCGAACTTGGCGCCCGGCCTTCGGGCGGTTATTTTTAGGCGCGGCTGTGCCCTTGGCCTATTTTTGGCACACGGAGGCCCCTCGCAAAGTCTCGCGCCATTCCGAGTCCGGCGGACGAAGTTGGCCAGCCCCACCCCCAAGGCTATAGCCCACCCGTTTTTGTGGCCTTTTTCCGCTGGGCCGAACTTGGCGCCCGGCCTCGGGCGGTTATTTTTGGCGCGGCTGTGCCCGCGGCCTGGCCTACAGCACACGGAGGCCCCTCGCAAAGTCTCGCGCCATTCCGAGTCCGGCGGACGGAAGTTGGCCAGCCCCACCCCCAAGGCTATAGCCCACCCGTTTTGTAGCCTTTTTCCGCTGGACGAACTTGGCGCCCCGGCCTTTGGGCGGTTATTTTTGGGCGCGGCTGTGCCCGTGGCCTATTTTTGGCACACGGAGGCCCCTCGCAAAGTCTCGCGCCATTCCGAGTCCGGCGGACGAAGTTGGCCAGCCCCACCCCCAAGGCTATAGCCCACCCGGTTTGGTGGCCTTTTTCCGCTGGGACGAACTTGGCGCCCGGCCTTCGGGCGGTTATTTTTAGGCGCGGCTGTGCCCTTTGACCTGGCCCCCAGCACACGGAGGCCCCTCGCAAAGTCTCGCGCCATTCCGAGTCCGGCGGACGAAGTTGGCCAGCCCCACCCCCAAGGTTATAGCCCACCCGTTTTGGTGGCCTTTTTCCGCCGGACGAACTTGGCGCCCCGGCCTTGGGGGGGTTTTTTGGGCGCGGCTGTGCCCGCGGCCTATTTGGCAGCACACACGGAGGCCGCTCGCAAAGTCTCGCGCCATTCCGAGTCCGGCGGACGAAGTTGGCCAGCCCCACCCCCCACGGCTATAGCCCACCCGTTTTTGTGGCCTTTTTCCGCGGGACGAACTTGGTGCCCCGTCCTTCGGGCGGTTATTTTTGGGCGCGGCTGTGCCCGCGTCCTATTTTTGGCACACGGAGGCCGCTCGCAAAGTCTCGCGCCATTCCGAGTCCGGCGAACGAAGTTGGCCAGCCCCACCCCCCAAGGCTATAGCCCACCCGTTTTTGTGGCCTTTTTCCGCTGGGCGAACTTGGCGCCCCGGCCTTCGGGCGGTTATTTATGGGCGCGGCTGTGCCCGCGGCTATTTTTGGCACACGGAGGCCGCTCGCGAAGTCTCGCGCCATTCCGAGTCCGGCGGACGAAGTTGGCCAGCCCCACCCCCCAAGGCTATAGCCCACCGGTTTTTGTGGCCTTTTTCCGCTGGACGAACTTGGCGCCCCGGCCTTCGGGCAGTTATTTTTGGGCGCGGCTGTGCCCGCGGCCTTTTTGGCAGCACACGGAGGCCCCTCGCAAAGTCTCGCGCCATTCCGAGTCCGGCGGACGAAGTTGGCCAGCCCCACCCCCCAAGGCTATAGCCCACCCGTTTTTGTGGCCTTTTTCCGCTGGACGAACTTGGCGCCCCGGCCTTCGGGCGGTTATTTTTGGGCGCGGCTGTGCCCGCGGCCCTATTTTGGCACACGGAGGCCCCTCGCAAAGTCTCGCGCCATTCCGAGTCCGGCGGACGAAGTTGGCCAGCCCCACCCCCCAAGGCTATAGCCCACCCGTTTGTGTGGCCTTTTTCCGCCCGACGTACTTGGCGCCCTGGCCTTCGGGCGGTTATTTTCAGGCGCGGCCGTGCCCGCGGCCTATTTTTGGCACACGGAGGCCCCTCGCAAAGTCTCGCGCCATTCCGAGTCCGGCGGACAAAGTTGGCCAGCCCCACCCCCCAAGGCGATAGCCCACCCGTTTTTGTTGCCTTTTTCCGCTGGACGAACTTGGCGCCCCGGCCTTCGGGCAGTTATTTTTGGGCGCGGCTGTGTCCGTGACCTATTTTTGGCACACGGAGGCCCCTCGCAAAGTCTCGCGCCATTCCGAGTCCGGCGGACGAAGTTGGCCAGCCCCACCCCCCAAGGCTATAGCCCACCCGTTTTTGTGGCCTTTTTCCGCTGGACGAACTTGGCGCCCCGGCCTTCGGGCGGTTATTTTTGGCGGTGGCTGTGCCCGCGGATTTTTTTTTTTCACACGGAGGCCCCTCGCAAAGTCTCGCGCCATTCCGAGTCCGGCGGACGAAGTTGGCCTGCCCCACCCACCAAGTCTATAGCCTACCATTTGTTGTGGCCTTTTTACGCTGGGCCGAACTTGGCGCCCGGCCTTCGGGCGGTTATTTTTAGGCGCGGCTGGGGCCGTGGTCTATTTTTTGGCACACGGAGGCCCCTCGCAAAGTCTCGCGCCATTCCGAGTCCGGCGGACGAAGTTGGCCAGCCCCACCCCCAAGGCTATAGCCCACCCGTTTTTGTGGCCTTTTTCCGCTGGACGAACTTGGCGCCCCGGCCTTCGGGCGGTTATTTTTGGGCGCGGCTGTGCCCGCGGCCTATTTTTGGCACACGGAGGCCCCTCGCAAAGTCTCGCGCCATTCCGAGTCCGGCGGACGAAGTTGGCCAGCCCCACCCCACCAGGCTATAGCCCACCCGTTTTGTGGCGTTTTCCGCGGGGCGAAATTGGCGCCCGGCCTTCGGGCGGTTATTTTTGGCGCGGCTGTGCCCCCATGGCCTATTTTGGCACACGGAGGCCCCTCGCAAAGTCTCGCGCCATTCCGAGTCCGGCGGACGAAGTTGGCCAGCCCCACCCCCCAAGGCTATAGCCCACCCGTTTTTGTGGCCTTTTTCCGCTGGACGAACTTGGCGCCCCGGCCTTCGGGCGGTTATTTTTGGGCGCGGCTGTGCCCGCGGCCTATTTTTGGCACACGGAGGCCCCTCGCAAAGTCTCGCGCCATTCCGAGTCCGGCGGACGAAGTTGGCCAGCCCCACCCCCAAGGCTATAGCCCACCCGTTTTTGTGGCCTTTTTCCGCTGGACGAACTTGGCGCCCGGCCTTCGGGCGGTTATTTTTGGGCGCGGCTGTGCCCGTGGCCTATTTTTGGCACACGGAGGCCCCTCGCAAAGTCTCGCGCCATTCCGAGTCCGGCGGACGAAGTTGGCCAGCCCCACCCCCCAAGGCTATAGCCCACCCGTTTTTGTGGCCTTTTTCCGCTGGGCGAACTTGGCGCCCCGGCCTTCGGGCGGTTATTTTTGGGCGCGGCTGTGCCCGCGGCCTATTTTTGGCACACGGAGGCCCCTCGCAAAGTCTCGCGCCATTCCGAGTCCGGCGGGCCAAGTTGGCCAGCCCCACCCCCCAAGGCTATAGCCCACCCGTTTTTGTGGCCTTTTTCCGCTGGACGAACTTGGCGCCCCGGCCTTTGGGCGGTTATTTTTGGGCGCGGCTGTGCCCGCGGCCTATTTTTGGCACACGGAGGCCCCTCGCAAAGTCTCGCGCCATTCCGAGTCCGGCGGACGAAGTTGGCCAGCCCCACCCCCCAAGGCTATAGCCCACCCGTTTTTGTGGCCTTTTTCCGCTGGACGAACTTGGCGCCCTGGCCTTCGGGCGGTTATTTTTGGGCGCGGCTGTGCCCGCGGCCTATTTTGGGTACACGGAGGCCCCTCGCAAAGTCTCGCGCCATTCCGAATCCGGCGGACGAAGTTGGCCAGCCCCACCCCCCAAGGCTATAGCCCGCCCGTTTTTGTGGCCTTTTTCCGCTGGACGAACTTGGCACCGCGGCCTTCGGGCGGTTATTTTTTGGCGCGGCTGTGCCCGCGGCCTATTTTGGCACACGGAGGCCCCTCGCAAAGTCTCACGCCATTCCGAGTCCGGCGGACGAAGTTGGCCAGCCCCACCCCCAAGGCTATAGCCCACCCGTTTTTGTGGCTTTTTCCGCTGGGCGAACTTGGCGCCCGGCCTTCGGGCGGTTATTTTTAGGCGCGGCTGTGCCCTGTGGCCTGGCCCCTAGCAGCCACGGAGGCCCCTCGCAAGTCTCGCGCCATTCCGAGTCCGGCGGACGAAGTTGGCCAGCCCCACCCCCAAGGCTATAGCCCACCCGTTTTTGTGGCCTTTTTCCGCTGGGCCGAACTTGGCGCCCGGCCTTCGGGCAGTTATTTTTTGGGCGCGGCTGTGCCCTGGCCTATTTTTGGCACACGGAGGCCCCTCGCAAAGTCTCGCGCCATTCCGAGTCCGGCGGACGAAGTTGGCCAGCCCCACCCCCAAGGCTATAGCCCACCCGTTTTTGTGGCCTTTTTCCGCTGGGCCGAACTTGGCGCCCGGCCTTCGGGCGGTTATTTTTGGGCGCGGCTGTGCCCGCGGCCTATTTTTGGCACACGGAGGCCCCTCGCAAAGTCTCGCGCCATTCCGAGTCCGGCGGACGAAGTTGGCCAGCCCCACCCCCCAAGGCTATAGCCCACCCGTTTTTGTGGCCTTTTTCCGCTGGGCGAACTTGGCGCCCGGCCTTTGGGCGGTTATTTTGGGCGCGGCTGTGCCCTTGGGCCTTATTTTGGCACACGGAGGCCCCTCGCAAATTCTCGCGCCATTCCGAGTCCGGCGGACGAAGTTGGCCTGCCCCCCCCCCCCCCAAGGCTATAGCCCACCCGTTTTTGTGGCCTTTTTCCGCTGGTCGAACTTGGCGCCCCGGCCTTCGGGCGGTTATTTTTGGGCGCGGCTGTGCCCGTGGCCTATTTTTGGCACACGGAGGCCCCTCGCAAAGTCTCGCGCCATTCCGAGTCCGGCGGACGAAGTTGGCCAGCCCCACCCCCCAAGGCTATAGCCCACCCGTTTTGTGGCCTTTTTCAGCAGGACGAACTTGGCGCCCCGGCCTTCGGGCGGTTATTTTTTAGGCGCGGCTGTGCCCGTGGCCTGGCCTATTTTTGGCACACGGAGGCCCCTCGCAAAGTCTCGCGCCATTCCGAGTCCGGCGGACGAAGTTGGCCAGCCCCACCCCCAAGGCTATAGCCCACCCGTTTTGTGGCCTTTTTCCGCTGGGCCGAACTTGGCGCCCCGGCCTTCGGGAGGTTATTTTTTGGGCGCGGCTGTGCCCGCGGCCTATTTTTGGCACACGGAGGCCCCTCGTAAAGTCTCCGCCATTCCGAGTCCGGCGGACGAATTTGGCCAGCCCCCCCCCCAAGGCTATAGCCCACCCGTTTTTGTGGCCTTTTTCCGCTGGACGAACTTGGCGCCCCGGCCTTTGGGGGGTTATTTTTTGGGCGCGGCTGTGCCTGTGGCCTATTTTGGCACACGGAGGCCCCTCGCAAAGTCTCGCGCCATTCCGAGTCCAGCGGGACGAAGTTGGCCAGCCCCACCCCCAAGGCTATAGCCCACCCGTTTTTGTGGCCTTTTTCCGCTGGGCGAACTTGGCGCCCGGCCTTCGGGCGGTTATTTTTGGCGCGGCTGTGCCCGCCCTGGCCTATTTTTGGAACACTGAGGCCCCTCGCAAAGTGTCGCGCCATTCCGAGTCCGGCGGACGAAGTTGGCCAGCCCCACCCCCCAAGGCTATAGCCCACCAGTTTTTGTGACCATTTTCCGCTGGACGAACTTGACGCCCCGGCCTTCCGGCGGTTATTTTTGGCGCGCGGCTGTGCCCGTGGCCTATTTTTGGCACACGGAGGCCCCTCGCAAGTCTCGCGCCATTCCGAGTCCGGGCGGGACGAACTTGGCCAGCCCCACCCCCAAGGCTATAGCCCACCCGTTTTTGTGGCCTTTTTCCGCTGGACGAACTTGGCGCCCCGGCCTTCGGGCGGTTATTTTTGGGCGCGGCTGTGCCCGCGGCCTATTTTTGGCACACGGAGGCCCCTCGCAAAGTCTCGCGCCATTCCGAGTCCGGCGGACGAAGTTGGCCCGCCCCCCCCCCCCAGGCTATAGCCCCCCCGGGTTTGTGGCCTTTTTCCGCTGGACGAACTTGGCACCCCGGCCTTCGGGCGGTTATTTTTGGGCGCGGCTGTGCCCGCGGCCTATTTTTGGCACACGGAGGCCCCTCGCAAAGTCTCGCGCCATTCCGAGTCCGGCGGACGAAGTTGGCCAGCCCCACCCCCCAAGGCTATAGCCCACCCGTTTTTGTGGCCTTTTTCCGCTGGACGAACTTGGCGCCCCGGCCTTCGGGCGGTTATTTTTGGGCGCGGCTGTGCCCGCGACCTATTTTTTGCACACGGAGGCCCCTCGCAAAGTCTCGCGCCATTCCGAGTCCGGCGGACGAAGTTGGCCAGCCCCACCCCCCAAGGCTATAGCCCACCCGTTTTTGTGGCCTTTTTCCGCTGGACGAACTTGGCGCCCCGGCCTTTGGGCGGTTATTTTTGGGCGCGGCTGTGCCCGCGGCCTATTTTTGGCACACGGAGGCCCCTCGCAAAGTCTCGCGCCATTCCGAGTCCGGCGGACAAAGTTGGCCAGCCCCACCCCCCAAGGCTATAGCCCACCCGTTTTTGTGGCCTTTTTCCGCTGGATGAACTTGGCGCCCCGGCCTTCGGGCGGTTATTTTTGGGCGCGGCTGTGCCCGCGGCCTATTTTTATCACACGGAGGCCGCTCGCAAAGTCTCGCGCCATTCCGAGTCCGGCGGACGAAGTTGGCCAGCCCCACCCCCCAAGGCTATAGCCCACCCGTTTTTGTGGCATTTTTCCGCTGGACGAACTTGGAGCCCCGGCCTTCGGGCGGTTATTTTTGGGCGCGGCTGTGACTGCGGCCTATTTTTGGCGCACGGAGGCCGTTCCCAAAGTCTCGCGCCATTCCGAGTCCGGCGGACGAAGTTGGCCAGCCCCACCCTTGTGGCCTTTTTCCGCTGGACGAACTTGGCGCCCCGACCTTCGGGCGGTTATTTTTGGGCGCGGCTGTGCCCGCGGCCTATTTTTGACACACGGAGGCCGCTCACAAAGTCTCGCGCCATTCCGAGTCCGGCGGACGAAGTTGGCCAGCCCCACCCCCGAAGGCTATAGCCCACCCGTTTTTGTGGCCTTTTTCCGCTGGCTGGGCGAACTTGGCGCCCGGCGTTAGGGCGGTTATTTTTGGTCGCGGCTGTGCCCGCGGCCTTTTTTTGGCACACGGAGGCCCCTCCCAAAGAAACGCGCCATTCCGAGTCCGCCGGACGAAGTTGGCCACCCCCCCCCCCCACGCAAATACCCCCCCCGTTTTTGTGGCATTTTTCCGGTGGCCGAAATTGGGGCCCCGGGGTGCGGGCGGTTATTTTTGGGCGCGGGTGTTCCCGCGGCCTTTTTTTGGCAGTCGGAGGCGCCTCGCAAAGTCTCGCGCCATTCCGAGTCCGGCGGACGAAGTTGGCCAGCCCCACCCCCAAGGGTATAGCCCACCCGTTTTTTTGGCCTTTTTCCGCTGGGCCGAACTTGGCGCCCGGCCTTCGGGCGGTTATTTTTGGGCGCGGCTGTGCCCTTGGCCTATTTTTTTGGCACATGGAGGCCCCTCGCTAAGTCTCGCGCCATTCCGAGTCCGGTGGACGAAGTTGGCCAGCCCCAACCCCAAGGCTATAGCCCACCCGTTTTTGTGGCCTTTTTCCGCTGGACGAACTTGGCGCCCGGCCTTTGGGGGTTATTTTTGGCGCGGCTGTGCCCGCGGCCTATTTTTGGCACACGGAGGCCCCTCGCAAAGTCTCGCGCCATTCCGAGTCCGGCGGACAAAGTTGGCCAGCCCCACCCCCCAAGGCTCTAGCCCACCCGTTTTTGGCCTTTTTCCGCTGGACGAACTTGGCGCCCGGCCTTCGGGCGGTTATTTTTGGGCGGCTGTGCCCGTGGCCTATTTTGGCAGCACGGAGGCCCCTCGCAAAGTCTCGCGCCATTCCGAGTCCGGCGGCCTACGTTGGCCAGCCCCACCCCCAATGGCTTTAGCACACCGGTTTTTCGGCCATTTTCCGCTTGACGAACTCTGGGCCCCTGCCTTAGGGCGTTTATTTTTGGTCTCTGCTGTGCCCGCGGCCTATTTTTGCACACGGAGGCCCCTCGCAAAGTCTCGCGCCATTCCGAGTCCGGCGGACGAAGTGGCCAGCCCCACCCCCAAGGCTATAGCCCACCGTTTTTGTGGCCTTTTTCCGCTGGACGGAACTTGGCTCCCCGGCCTTCGGGCGGTTATTTTTGGCGCGGCTGTGCCCGGGCCTATTTTTGGCACACGGAGGCCCCTCGCAAAGTCTCGCGCCATTCCGAGTCCGGCGGACGAAGTTGGCCAGCCCCACCCCCCAAGGCTATAGCCCACCCGTTTTTGTGGCCTTTTTCCGCTGGGCCGAACTTGGCGCCCGGCCTTCGGGCGGTTATTTTTAGGCGGCTGTGCCCGGCCTGGCCTTTTTTGGCACACGGAGGCCCCTCGCAAAGTCTCGCGCCATTCCGAGTCCGGCGGACGAAGTTGGCCAGCCCCACCCCCAAGGCTATAGCCCACCGGTTTTGGGGCCTTTTTCCGGTGGCGGACCTGGGGGCCCGGGCTTTCGGCGGGTTTTTTTTGGCGCGGCTGTGCCCGCGGCCTATTTTTGGCTCACGGAGGCCCCTCGCAAAGTCTCGCGCCATTCCGAGTCCGGCGGAGGAAGTTGGCCAGCCCCACCCCCCAAGGCTATAGCCCACCTGTTTTTGTGGCCTTTTTCCGCTGGGCCGAACTTGGCGCCCGGCCTTCGGGCGGTTATTTTTGGGCGCGGCTGTGCCCGGCCTATTTTGGCACACGGAGGCCCCTCGCAAAGTCTCGCGCCATTCCGAGTCCGGCGGACGAAGTTGGCCAGCCCCACCCCCAAGGCTATAGCCCCCACCGTTTTTGTGGCCTTTTTCCGCTGGACGAACTTGGCGCCCGGCCTTCGGGCGGTTATTTTTGGCGCGGCTGTGCCCTTTGGCCTATTTTTGGCACACGGAGGCCCCTCGCAAAGTCTCGCGCCATTCCGAGTCCGGCGGACGAAGTTGGCCAGCCCCACCCCCAAGGCTATAGCCCACCCGTTTTTGTGGCCTTTTTCCGCTGGGCCGAACTTGGCGCCCGGCCTTCGGGCGGTTATTTTTTAGGCGCGGCTGTGCCCGTGGCCTATTTTTTTGGCACACGGAGGCCCCTCGCAAAGTCTCGCGCCATTCCGAGTCCGGCGGACGAAGTTGGCCAGCCCCACCCCCAAGGCTATAGCCCACCCGTTTTTGTGGCCTTTTTCCGCTGGGCCGAACTTGGCGCCCGGCCTTTGGGCGGTTATTTTTGGGCGCGGCTGTGCCCATGGGCCCTTTTTTTGGCACACGGAGGGCCTCGCAAAGTCTCGCGCCATTCCGAGTCCGGCGGACGAAGTTGGCCAGCCCCACCCCCAAGGCTATAGCCCACCCGTTTTGTGGCCTTTTTCCGCTGGACGAACTTGGCGCCCGGCCTTGGGCGGTTATTTTTAGGCGCGGCTGTGCCCCTGGCCTATTTTTGGCACACAGAGGCCGCCCGCAAAGTCTCGGGCCATTCCGTGTCCGGTGGACGAAGTTGGCCAGTCCCACCCCCCAAGGCTATAGCCCACCCGTGTTTGTGGCCTTTTTCCGCTGGACGAAGTTGGCGCCCGGCCTTCGGGCGGTTATTTTTAGGCGCGGCTGTGCCGCTTGCGCCTATTTTGGCACCACGGAGGCCCCTCGCAAAGTCTCGCGCCATTCCGAGTCCCGGCGGACGAAGTTGGCCAGCCCCACCCCCAAGGCTATAGCCCACCCGTTTTTGTGGCCTTTTTCCGCTGGACGAACTTGGCGCCCGGCCTTGGGCGGTTATTTTTTTAGGCGCGGCTGTGCCCATGGCCTATTTTTGGCACACGGAGGCCCCTCGCAAAGTCTCGCGCCATTCCGAGTCCGGCGGACGAAGTTGGCCAGCCCCACCCCCAAGGCTATAGCCCACCCGTTTTGTGGCCTTTTTCCGCTGGGCCGAACTTGGCGCCCGGCCTTCGGGCGGTTATTTTTGGCGCGGCTGTGCCCGCGGCCCTTTTTGGCACACGGAGGCCCCTCGCAAAGTCTCGCGCCATTCCGAGTCCGGCGGACGAAGTTGGCCAGCCCCACCCCCAAGGCTATAGCCCACCCGTTTTTGTGGCTTTTTCCGCTGGGCGAACTTGGCGCCCGGCCTTCGGGCGGTTATTTTTGGCGCGGCTGTGCCCGTGCCCATGACCTATTTTGGCACACGGAGGCCCCTCGCAAAGTCTCGCGCCATTCCGAGTCCGGCGGACGAAGTTGGCCAGCCCCACCCCCAAGGCTATAGCCCACCCGTTTTTGGCCTTTTTCCGCTGGGCCGAACTTGGCGCCCGGCCTTCGGGGGGGTTATTTTTTGGGGGGGTGTGCCCGGGGCCTTTTTTTTGGCACACGGAGGCCCCTCGCAAAGTCTCGCGCCATTCCGAGTCCGGCGGACGAAGTTGGCCAGCCCCACCCCCCAAGGCTATAGCCCACCCGTTTTTCTGGCCTTTTTCCGCTGGGCCGAACTTGGCGCCCGGCCTTCGGGCGGTTATTTTTTGGGCGCGGCTGTGTGCCCGCGGCCTATTTTCCAGCACACGGAGGCCCCTCGCAAAGTCTCGCGCCATTCCGAGTCCGGCGGACGAAGTTGGCCAGCCCCACCCCCTAGGCTATAGCCCACCCGTTTTGTGGCCTTTTTCCGCTGGGACGAACTTGGCGCCCGGCCTTCGGGCGGTTATTTTTTAGGCGCGGCTGTGCCCGCGGCCTATTTTTTGGCACACGGAGGCCCCTCGCAAAGTCTCGCGCCATTCCGAGTCCGGCGGACGAAGTTGGCCAGCCCCACCCCCAAGGCTATAGCCCACCGTTTTTGTGGCCTTTTTCCGCTGGGACGAACTTGGCGCCCCGGCCTTCGGGCGGTTATTTTTGGGCGCGGCTGTGCCCATGACCTATTTTTTTGGCACACGGAGGCCCCTCGCAAAGTCTCGCGCCATTCCGAGTCCGGCGGACAGTTGGCCAGCCCCACCCCCAAGGCTATAGCCCACCCGTTTTTGTGGCCTTTTTCCGCTGGGCCGAACTTGGCGCCCGGCCTTGGGCGGTTATTTTTTGGCGCGGCTGTGCCCGCGGCCTATTTTTGCAGCACACGGAGGCCCCTCGCAAAGTCTCGCGCCATTCCGAGTCCCGGCGGACGAAGTTGGCCAGCCCCACCCCCAAGGCTATAGCCCACCCGTTTTTGTGGCCTTTTTCCGCTGGAACGACTTTGCGCCCCGGCCTTCGGGCGGTTATTTTTGGGCGCGGCTGTGCCTGCGGCCTATTTTTGGCACACGGAGGCCCCTCGCAAAGTCTCGCGCCATTCCGAGTCCGGCGGACGAAGTGGGCCAGCCCCACCCCCCAAGGCTATAGCCCACCCGTTTTTGTGGCCTTTTTCCGCTGGCCTTTTTGGCGCCCCGGCCTTCGGGCTGTTATTTTTGGGCGCGGCTGTGCCCGCGGCCTATTTTTGGCACACGGAGGCCCCTCGCAAAGTCTCGTGCCATTCCGAGTCCGGCGGACGAAGTTGGCCAGCCCCACCCCCCAAGGCTATAGCCCACCCGTTTTGTGGCCTTTTTCCGCTGGACGAACTTGGCGCCCCGGCCTTCGGGCGGTTATTTTTGGGCGCGGCTGTGCCCGCGGGCTATTTTTGGCACACGGAGGCCCCTCGCAAAGTCTCGCGCCATTCCGAGTCCGGCGGACGAAGTTGGCCAGCCCCACCCCCCAAGGCTATAGCCCACCCCTTTTGGGCCCTCTTCCGCTGGACGAACTTGGCGCCCCGGCCGTCGGGAGCTTAATTATGGGCTCGGCTCTGACATCGGCCTATTTTTTGCACACGGAGGCCCCTCGCAAAGTCTCGCGCCATTCCGAGTCCGGCGGACGAAGTTGGCCAGCCCCACCCCCCAAGGCTATAGCCCACCCGTTTTTGTGGCCTTTTTCCGCTGGACGAACTTGGCGCCCCGGCCTTCGGGCGGTTATTTTAGGCGCGGCTGTGCCCCTGGCCAATTTTTGGCACACGGAGGCCCCTCGCAAAGTCTCGCGCCATTCCGAGTCCGGCGGACGAAGTTGGCCAGCCCCACCCCCAAGGCTATAGCCCACCCGTTTTTGTGGCTTTTTCCGCTGGGCGAACTTGGCGCCCGGCCTTCGGGCGGTTATTTTTAGGCGCGGCTGTGCCGCGGCCTATTTCCAGCACCACGGAGGCCCCTCGCAAAGTCTCGCGCCATTCCGAGTCCGGCGGACGAAGTTGGCCAGCCCCACCCCCAAGGCTATAGCCCACCCGTTTTTGTGGCCTTTTTCCGCTGGGCCGAACTTGGCGCCCGGCCTTCGGGCGGTTATTTTTTGGCCCGGCTGTGCCCGTGGCCTATCTTGCACACGGAGGCCCCTCGCAAAGTCTCGCGCCATTCCGAGTCCGGCGGACGAAGTTGGCCAGCCCAACCCCCCAAGGCTATAGCCCACCCGTTTTTGTGGCCTTTTTCCGCTGGGCCGAACTTGGCGCCCGGCCTTCGGGCGGTTATTTTTGGCGCGGCTGTGCCCGCGGCCTATTTTGGCACACGGAGGCCCTCGCAAAGTCTCGCGCCATTCCGAGTCCGGCGGACGAAGTTGGCCAGCCCCACCCCCAAGGCTATAGCCCACCCGTTTTGTGGCCTTTTTTCCGCTGGACGAACTTGGCGCCCGGCCTTCGGGCGGTTATTTTTAGGCGCGGCTGTGCCCGCGGCCTATTTTGGCACGGAGGCCCCTCGTTAAGTCTCGCGTCATTCCGAGTCCGGCGGACGAAGTTGGCCAGCCCCACCCCCCAAGGCTATAGCCCACCCGTTTTTGTGGCATTTTTCCGCTGGACGAACTTGGCGCCACGGCCTTCGGGCGGTTATTTTTGGGCGCGGCTGTGCTTACGGCCTATTTTTGGCACACGGAGGCCCCTCGCAAAGTCTCGCGCCATTCCGAGTCCGGCGGACGAAGTTGGCCAGCCCCACCCCCCAAGGCTATAGCCCACCCGTTTTTGTGGCCTTTTTCCGCTGGGCGAACTTGGCGGCCCGGCCTTCGGGCGGTTATTTTTGGGCGCGGCTGTGCCCGTGGCCTATTTTTGGCACACGGAGGCCCCTCGCAAAGTCTCGCGCCATTCCGAGTCCGGCGGACGAAGTTGGCCAGCCCCACTCCCCAAGGCTATAGCCCACCCGTTTTTGTGGCCTTTTTCCGCTGGGCCGAACTTGGCGCCCGGCCTTCGGGCGGTTATTTTTGGGCGCGGCTGTGCCCGTGCCTGGCCTATTTTTGGCACACGGAGGCCCCTCGCAAAGTCTCGCGCCATTCCGAGTCCGGCGGACAGAAGTTGGCCAGCCCCACCCCCAAGGCTATAGCCCACCCGTTTTGTGGCCTTTTTCCGCTGGGCGAACTTGGCGCCCGGCCTTCGGGTGGTTATTTTTTGGCGCGGCTGTTCCCGCGGCCTATTTTTGGCACACGGAGGCCCCTCGCAAAGTCTCGCGCCATTCCGAGTCCGGCGGACGAAGTTGGCCAGCCCCACCCCCCAAGGCTATAGCCCACCCGTTTTTGTGGCCTTTTTCCGCTGGGCGAACTTGGCGCCCCGGCCTTCGGGCGGTTATTTTTGGGCGCGGCTGTGCCCGCGGCCTATTTTTGGCACACGGAGGCCCTCGCAAAGTCTCGCGCCATTCCGAGTCCGAGCGGCGGGAAGTTGGCCAGCCCCACCCCCCAAGGCTATAGCCCACCCGTTTTTGTGGCCTTTTTCCGCTGGACGAACTTGGCGCCCCGGCCTTCGGGCGGTTATTTTTGGGCGCGGCTGTGCCCGCGGCCTATTTTTGGCACACGGAGGCCCCTCGCAAAGTCTCGCGCCATTCCGAGTCCGGCGGACGAAGTTGGCCAGCCCCACCCCCAAGGCTATAGCCCACCCCCGTTTTGTGGCCTTTTTCCGCTGGACTTGAACTTGGCGCCCGGCCTTGGGCGGTTATTTTTGGGCGCGGCTGTGCCCTTGGCCTATTTTTGGCACCACGGAGGCCCCTCGCAAAGTCTCGCGCCATTCCGAGTCCGGCGGACGAAGTTGGCCAGCCCACCCTCCAAGGCTATAGCCCACCCGTTTTTGTGGCCTTTTTCCGCTGGGCCGAACTTGGCGCCCGGCCTTCGGGCGGTTATTTTTAGGCGCGGCTGTGCCCGTGGCCTATTTTTGGCACACGGAGGCCCCTCGCAAAGTCTCGCGCCATTCCGAGTCCCGGCGGACGAAGTTGGCCAGCCCCACCCCCAAGGCTATAGCCCACCCGTTTTTGTGGCCTTTTTCCGCTGGACGAACTTGGCGCCCGGCCTTCGGGCGGTTATTTTTTGGGCGCTGCTGCCCCCATGGCCTATTTTGGCACACGGAGGCCCCTCGCAATGTCTCGCGCCATTCCGAGTCCGGGGGACGAAGTTGGCCAGCCCCACCCCCCAAGGCTATAGCCCACCCGTTTTTGTGGCCTTTTTCCGCTGGTCGAACTTGGCGCCCCGGCCTTCGGGCGGTTATTTTTGGGCGCGGCTGTGCCCGCGGCCTATTTTTGCAGCACACACGGAGGCCCCTCGCAAAGTCTCGCGCCATTCCGAGTCCGGCGGACGAAGTTGGCCAGCCCCACCCCCAAGGCTATAGCCCACCCGTTTTGTGGCCTTTTCCGCTGGGCCGAACTTGGCGCCCGGCCTTCGGGGCGGTTATTTTTAGGCGCGGCTGTGCCCGTGGCCTATTTTGTGCACACGGAGGCCCCTCGCAAAGTCTCGCGCCATTCCGAGTCTGGCGGACGAAGATGGCCAGCCCCACCCCCCAAGGCTATAGCCCACCCGTTTTTGTGGCCTTTTTCCGCTGGACGAACTTGGCGCCCCGGCCTTCGGGCGGTTATTTTTGGCGCGGCTGTGCCCCCGTGGCCTATTTTTGGCACACGGAGGCCCCTCGCAAAGTCTCGCGCCATTCCGAGTCCGGCGGACGAAGTTGGCCAGCCCTACCCCCAAGGCTATAGCCCACCCGTTTTTGTGGCCTTTTTCTGCTGGACGAACTTGGCGCCCCGCCTTCGGGCGGTTATTTTTAGGCGCGGCTGTGCCCCCGCGGCCTATTTTTTTGGCACACGGAGGCCCCTCGCAAAGTCTCGCGCCATTCCGAGTCCGGCGGACAGAAGTTGGCCAGCCCCACCCCCAAGGCTATAGCCCACCCGTTTTTGTGGCCTTTTCCGCTGGACGAACTTGGCGCCCGGCCTTCGGGCGGTTATTTTTGGGCGCGGCTGTGCCCGTGCCTATTTTTTTGCACGGAGGCCCTCGCAAAGTCTCGCGCCATTCCGAGTCCGGCGGACGAGTTGGCCAGCCCCACCCCCAAGGCTATAGCCCACCCGTTTTGTGGCCTTTTTCCGCTGGGCCGAACTTGGCGCCCGGCCTTCGGGCGGTTATTTTTAGGCGCGCTGTGCCCGCGGCCTATTTTTGGCACACGGAGGCCCCTCGCAAAGTCTCGCGCCATTCCGAGTCCGGCGGACGAAGTTGGCCAGCCCCACCCCCAAGGCTATAGCCCACCCGTTTTGTGGCCTTTTTCCGCTGGCCGAACTTGGCGCCCGGCCTTCGGGCGGTTATTTTTTGGGCGCGGCTGTGCCCGCTGGCCTATTTTTGGCACACGGAGGCCCCTCGCAAAGTCTCGCGCCATTCCGAGTCCGGCGGACGAAGTTGGCCAGCCCCACCCCCAAGGCTATAGCCCACCCGTTTTTGTGGCCTTTTTCCGCTGGGCGCCCGAACTTGGCGCCCGGCCTTCGGGTGCTTATTTTTTGGCGCGGCTGTGCCCGTGGCTTATTTTTGGCAATCGGAGGCCCCTCGCAAAGTCTGGCCCCATTCCGAGTCCGGCGGACGAGAAGTTGGCCAGCCCCACCCCCAAGGCTATAGCCCACCCGTTTTTGTGGCCTTTTTCCGCTGGGCGAACTTGGCGCCCGGCCTTCGGGCGGTTATTTTTAGGCGCGGCTGTGCCCGCTGCCTATTTTTTGGCACACGGAGGCCCCTCGCAAAGTCTCGCGCCATTCCGAGTCCGGCGGACGAAGTTGGCCAGCCCCACCCCCAAGGCTATAGCCCACCCGTTTTGTGGCCTTTTCCGCTGGGCGAACTTGGCGCCCGGCCTTCGGGCGGGTTATTGGGGCGCTGGCTGTGCCATGGCCTATTTTGGCACACGTAGGCCCCTCGCAAAGTCTCGCGCCATTCCGAGTCCGGCGGACGAAGATGGCCAGCCCCACCCCCCAAGGCTATAGCCCACCCGTTTTGTGGCCTTTTTTCCGCTGGGCGAACTTGGCGCCCGGCCTTCGGGGGGTATTTTTTGGCGCGGCTGTGCCCGTGGCCTATTTTTTGGCACACGGAGGCCCCTCGCAAAGTCTCGCGCCATTCCGAGTCGGCGGACGAAGTTGGCCAGCCCCACCCCCCAAGGCTATAGCCCACCCATTTTTGTGGCCTTTTTCCGCTGGACGAACTTGGCGCCCCGGCCTTCGGGCGGTTATTTTTGGGCGCGGCTGTGGCACCGGCCTCTTTGTGGCACACGGAGGCCCCTCCCAAAGTCTGTCGACATTCCGAGGCCGGCGGACGAAGTGGGCCAGCCCCACCCCCAAGGCTATAGCCCACCCGTTTTTGTGGCCTTTTTCCGCTGGGCCGAACTTGGCGCCCCCGGCCTTCGGGCGGTTATTTTTAGGCGCGGCTGTGCCCGCGGCCTATTTTTGGCAGCACGGAGGCCCCTCGGAGGCCCCTCGCAAAGTCTCGCGCCATTCCGAGTCCGGCGGACGAAGTTGGCCAGCCCCACCCCCCAAGGCTATAACCCACCCGTTTTTGTGGCCTTTTTCCGCTGGACGAACTTGGCGCCCCGGCCTTCGGGCGGTTATTTTTGGGTGCGGCTGTGCCCGCGGTTTTTTTTGGCACACGGAGGCCCCTCGCAAAGTCTCGCGCCATTCCGAGTCCGGCGGACGAAGTTGGCCAGCCCCACCCCCCAAGGCTATAGCCCACCCGTTTTTGTGGCCTTTTTCCGCTGGACGAACTTGGCGCCCCGGCCTTCGGGCGGTTATTTTTGGTCGCGGCTGTGACCGCGGCTATTTTTTGGCACACGGAGGTGCCTCGCAAAGTCTCGCGCCATTCCGAGTCCGGCGGACGAAGTTGGCCAGCCCCACCCCCAAGGCTATAGCCCACCCGTTTTGTGGCCTTTTTCCGCTGGGCCGAACTTGGCGCCCGGCCTTTGGGCGGTTATTTTTGGCGCGGCTGTGCCCTGTGCCTGGCCTATTTTGGCAGCACGGAGGCCCCTCGCAAAGTCTCGCGCCATTCCGAGTCCGGCGGACGAAGTTGGCCAGCCCCACCCCCAAGGCTATAGCCCACCCGTTTTTGTGGCCTTTTTCCGCTGGGCCGAACTTGGCGCCCGGCCTTCGGGCGGGTTATTTTGGGCGCGGCTGTGCCCGCGGCCTATTTTTGGCACACGGAGGCCCCTCGCAAATCTGTCTCGCGCCATTCCGAGTCCGGCGGACGAAGTTGGCCAGCCCCACCCCCAAGGCTATAGCCCACCCGTTTTTGTGGCCTTTTTTCCGCTGGGCCGAACTTGGCGCCCGGCCTTCGGGTGGTTTTTTTTGGGTGCGGCTGTGGCCGCGGCCTATTTTTGGCACACGGAGGCCCCTCGCAAAGTCTCGCGCCATTCCGAGTCCGGCGGACGAATTTGGCCAGCCCCACCCCCCAAGGCTATAGCCCACCCGTTTTGTGGCCTTTTTCCGCGGGGCCGAACTTGGCGCCCGGCCTTCGGGCGGTTATTTTTGGGCGCGGCTGTGCCCGTGGCCTATTTTTTGGCACACGGAGGCCCCTCGCAAAGTCTCGCGCCATTCCGAGTCCGGCGGACGAAGTGGGCCAGCCCCACCCCCCAAGGCTATAGCCCACCCGTTTTTGTGGCCTTTTTCCGCTGGACGAACTCGGCGCCCGGCCTTGGGCGGTTATTTTTGGGCGCGGCTGTGCCCGCGGCCTATTTTTGGCACACGGAGGCCCCTCGCAAAGTCTCGCGCCATTCCGAGTCCGGCGGACGAAGTTGGCCAGCCCCACCCCCCAAGGCTATAGCCCACCCGTTTTTGTGGCCTTTTCCGCGGGGCGAACGTGGCGCCCCGGCCGTCGGGCGGTTATTTTTTGGCGCGGCTGTGCCCGCGGCCGATTTTTGGCACACGGAGGCCCCTCGCAAAGTCTCGCGCCATTCCGAGTCCGGCGGACGAAGTTGGCCAGCCCCACCCCCCAAGGCTATAGCCCACCCGTTTTTGTGGCCTTTTCCGCTGGACGAACTTGGCGCCCCGGCCTTCGGGCGGTTATTTTTGGGCGCGGCTGTGCCCGCGGCCTATTTTTGGCACACGGAGGCCCCTCGCAAAGTCTCGCGCCATTCCGAGTCCGGGGGACGAAGTTGGCCCAGCCCCCCCCCCAAGGCTATAGCCCACCCGTTTTTGTGGCCTTTTTCCGCTGGGCCGAACTTGGCGCCCGGCCTTCGGGCGGTTATTTTGGGCGCGGCTGTGCCCATGCGGCCTTTTGGCACACGGAGGCCCCTCGCAAAGTCTCGCGCCATTCCGAGTCCGGCGGACGAAGTTGGCCAGCCCCACCCCCAAGGCTATAGCCCACCCGTTTTTGTGCCCCTTTTCCGCTGGACGAACTTGGTGCCCCGGCCTTTGGGTGGTTATCTTTGGGCGCGGCTGTGCCCGCGGCCTATTTTTGGCACACGGAGGCCCCTCGCAAAGTCTCGCGCCATTCCGAGTCCGGCGGACGAAGTTGGCCAGCCCCACCCCACGAGGCTATAGCCCACCCGTTTTTGTGGCCTTTTTCCGCTGGACGAACTTGTCGCCCCGGCCTTCGGGCAGTTATTTTTGGGCGCGGCTATGCCCGTGGCCTATTTTTGGCAAACGGAGGCCCCTCGCAAAGTCTCGCGCCATTCCGAGTCCGGCGGACGAAGTTGGCCAGCCCCACCCCCCGAGGCTATAGCCCACCCGTTTTTGTGGCCTTTTTCCGCGGGTCGAACGTGGCGCCCGGCCTTCGGGCGGTTATTTTTTTAGGCGCTGGCTGTGCCCGCGGCCTAGTTTTGGCACACGGAGGCCCCTCGCAAAGTCTCGCGCCATTCCGAGTCCAGCGGACGAAGTTGGCCAGCCCCACCCCCCAAGGCTATAGCCCACCCGTTTTTGTGGCCTTTTTCCGCTGGACGAACTTGGCGCCCCGGCCTTCGGGCGGTTATTTTTGGGCGCGGCTGTGTCCGCGGCCTATTTCTGGCACACGGAGGCCCCTCGCAAAGTCTCGCGCCATTCCGAGTCCGGCGGACGAAGTTGGCCAGCCCCACCCCCCAAGGCTATAGCCCACCCGTTTTTGTGGCCTTTTTCCGCTGGACGAACTTGGCGCCCCGGCCTTCGGGCGGTTATTTTTGGGCGCGGCTGTGCCCGCGGCCTATTTTTGGCACACGGAGGCCCCTCGCAAAGTCTCGCGCCATTCCGAGTCCGGCGGACGAAGTTGGCCAGCCCCACCCCCCAAGGCTATAGCCCACCCGTTTTTGTGGCCTTTTTCCGCTGGACGAACTTGGCGCCCCGGCCTTCGGGCGGTTATTTTTGGCGCGGCTGTGCATTTGGCCTATTTTTGGCAGCACGGAGGCCCCCGCAAAGTCTCGCGCCATTCCGAGTCCGGCGGACGAAGTTGGCCAGCCCCACCCCCCAAGGCTATAGCCCACCCGTTTTTGTGGCCTTTTTCCGCTGGACGAACTTGGCGCCCCGGCCTTCGGGCGGTTATTTTTTGGCGCGGCTGTGCCCACGGCCTATTTTTGGCACACGGAGGCCCCTCGCAAAGTCTCGCGCCATTCCGAGTCCGGCGGACGAAGTTGGCCAGCCCCACCCCCCAAGGCTATAGCCCACCCGTTTTTGTGGCCTTTTTCCGCTGGACGAACTTGGCGCCCGGCCTTCGGGCGGTTATTTTTAGGCGCGGCTGTGCCCGCTGGCCTATTTTTGGCACACGGAGGCCCCTCGCAAAGTCTCGCGCCATTCCGAGTCCCGGCGGACGAAGTTGGCCAGCCCCACCCCCAAGGCTATAGCCCACCCGTTTTTGTGGCCTTTTTCCGCTGGACGAACTTGGCGCCCGGCCTTCGGGGCGGTTATTTTGGGCGCGGCTGTGCCCGCAGCCTATTTTTGGCACACGGAGGCCCCTCGCAAAGTCTCGCGCCATTCCGAGTCCCGGCGGACGAAGTTGGCCAGCCCCACCCCCAAGGCTATAGCCCACCCGTTTTTGTGGCCTTTTTCCGCTGGGGCCGAACTTGGCGCCCGGCCTTCGGGCGGTTATTTTTGGGCGCGGCTGTGCCCGCCTGGCCTATTTTTGGGCACACGGAGGCCCCTCGCAAAGTCTCGCGCCATTCCGAGTCCGGCGGACGAAGTTGGCCAGCCCCCCCCCCCGAGGCTATAGCCCACCCGTTTTTGTGGCCTTTTTCCGCTGGACGAACTTGGCGCCCCGGCCTTCGGGCGGTTATTTTTGGGCGCGGCTGTGCCCATGGCCTATTTTTGGCACACGGAGGCCCCTCGTAAAGTCTCGCGCCATTCCGAGTCCGGCGGACGAAGTTGGCCAGCCCCACGCCCCAAGGCTATAGCCCACCCGTTTTTGTGGCCTTTTTTCCGCTGGGCCGAACTTGGCGCCCGGCCTTCGGGCGGTTTATTTTGGGCGCCGCTGTGCCCGCTGTCCTATTTTGTCACACGGAGGCCCCTCGCAAAGTCTCGCGCCAGTCCGAGTCCGGCGGACGGACGAAGTTGGCCAGCCCCACCCCCAAGGCTATAGCCCACCCGTTTTGTGGCCTTTTTCCGCTGGGCCGAACTTGGCGCCCGGCCTTCGGGCGGTTATTTTTAGGCGCGGCTGTTTGGCCTATTTTTGGCACCCGGAGGCCCCGCGCTAAGTCTCGCGCCTTTCCGAGTCCGGCGGACGAAGTTGGCCAGCCCCACCCCCAAGGCTATAGCCCACCCGTGTTTGTGGCCTTTTTCCGCTGTCCGAACTTGGCGCCCGGCCTTCGGGCGGTTATTTTTTAGGCGCGGCTGTGCCCGCTGGCCTATTTTGGCACCACGGAGGCCCCTCGCAAAGTCTCGCGCCATTCCGAGTCCGGCGGACCCAGTTGGCCAGCCCACCCCCAAGGCTATAGCCCACCCGTTTTTGTGGCCTTTTTCCGCTGGGCCGAACTTGGCGCCCGGCCTTCGGGCGGTTATTTTGGGCGCGGCTGTGCCCTTTGGCCTATTTTTGGCACACAGAGGCCCCTCGCAAAATCTCGCGCCATTCCGAGTCCGTTGAAGTCGGCCAGCCCCCCCCCCAAGGCTATAGCCCACCCGTTTTTGTGGCCTTTTTCCGCTGGGCCGAACTTGGCGCCCGGCCTTCGGGCGGTTATTTTTGGGCGCGGCTGTGCCCTTTGGCCTATTTTTGGCACACCGAGGCGCCTCGCAAAGTCTCGCGCCATTCCGAGTCCGGCGGACGAAGTTGGCCAGCCCCACCCCCCAAGGCTATAGCCCACCCGTTTTTGTGGCCTTTTTCCGCTGGACGAACATGGCGCCCCCGGCCTTCGGGCGGTTATTTTTGGGCGCGGCTGTGCCCCCGCGGCCCATTTTTTGGCACGGAGGCCCCTCGCAAAGTCTCGCGCCATTCCGAGTCCGGCGGACGAAGTTGGCCAGCCCCACCCCCGAGGCGATAGCCCACCCGTTTTTGTGCCCTTTTTCCGGGGCCGAACTTGGCGCCCGGCCTTCGGGCGGTTATTTTTAGGCGCGGCTGTGCCCGCTGGCCTATTTTTGGGGCACGGAGGCCCCTTGCAAAGTCTCGCGCCATTCCGAGTCCGGCGGACGAAGTTGGCCAGCCCCACCCCCCAAGGCTATAGCCCACCCGTTTTTGTGGCCTTTTTCCGCTGGACGAACTTGGCGCCCCGGCCTTCGGGCGGTTATTTTTGGGCGCGGCTGTGCCCGCGGCCTATTTTTGGCACACGGAGGCCCCTCGCAAAGTCTCGCGCCATTCCGAGTCCGGCGGACGAAGTTGGCCAGCCCCACCCCCAAGGCTATAGCCCACCCGTTTTTGTGGCCTGTTTCCGCTGGCTGGGACCGAACTTGGCGCCCGGCCTTCGGGCGGTTATTTTTTAGGCGCGGCTGTGCCCCATGGCCTATTTTTTGGCACGGAGGCCCCTCGCAAAGTCTCGCGCCATTCCGAGTCCCGGCGGACGAAGTTGGCCAGCCCCACCCCCAAGGCTATAGCCCACCCGTTTTGTGGCCTTTTTCCGCTGGGCGAACTTGGCGCCCGGCCTTCGGGGCGGTTATTTTTGGGCGCGGCTGTGCCCCTGGCCTATTTTCGCCACACGGAGGCCCCTCGCAAAGTCTCGCGCCATTCCGAGCCCGGCAGACGAAGTTGGCCAGCCCCACCCCCAAGGCTATAGCCCACCCCGTTTTTGGCCTTTTTCCGCTGGGCCCGAACTTGGCGCCCCGGCCTTCGGGCGGTTATTTTTGGGCGCGGCTGTGCCCGCTGCCTATTTTTGGCACACGGAGGCCCCTCGCAAAGTCTCGCGCCATTCCGAGTCCGGCGGACGAAGTTGGCCAGCCCCACCCCCCAAGGCTATAGCCCACCCGTTTTTGCGGCTTTTTCCGCTGGGACGAACTTGGCGGCCCCGGCCTTGGGCGGTTATTTTTAGGCGCGGCTGTGCCCATGCCCTTTTTGGCACACGGAGGCCCCTCGCAAAGTCTCGCGCCATTCCGAGTCCGGCGGACGAAGTTGGCCAGCCCCACCCCCAAGGCTATAGCCCACCCGTTTTTGTGGCCTTTTTCCGCTGGGACGAACTTGGCGCCCCCGGCCTTCGGGCGGTATTTTTTTGGGCGCTGGCTGTGCCCGTGGCCTATTTTGGCACGGAGGCCCCTCGCAAAGTCTCGCGCCATTCCGAGTCCGGCGGACGAAGTTGGCCAGCCCCACCCCCCAAGGCTATAGCCCACCCGTTTTTGTGGCCTTTTTCCGCTGGGCGCACGTGGCGCCCCGGGCGTCGGGCGGGTATTTTTGTGCGCGGCGGGGCCCGCGGCCTATTTGTGGCACACGGAGGCCCCTCGCAAAGTCTCGCGCCATTCCGAGTCCCCGGCGCGGACGAAGTTGGCCAGCCCACCCCCAAGGCTATAGCCCACCCGTTTTGTGGCCTTTTTCCGCTGGACGAACTTGGCGCCCGGCCTTCGGGCGGTTATTTTTGGGGCGGCTGTGCCCTTGCCTATTTTTTGGCAGGGAGAGGCCCCTCGCAAAGTCTCGCGCCATTCCGAGTCCGGCGGACGAAGTTGGCCAGCCCCACCCCCAAGGCTATAGCCCACCCGTTTTTGTGGCCTTTTTCCGCTGGACGAACTTGGCGCCCGGCCTTCGGGCGGTTATTTTTAGGCGCGGCTGTGCCCGCCTGGCCTATTTTGGCACACACGGAGGCCCTCGCAAAGTCTCGCGCCATTCCGAGTCCGGCGGACGAAGTTGGCCAGCCCAGCCCCACCCCCAAGGCTATAGCCCACCCGTTTTTGTGGCCTTTTTTCGCTGGACGAACTTGGCGCCCGGCCTTCGGGCGGTTATTTTTGGGCGCGGCTGTGCCCCCCCTGGCCTATTTTGCACACGGAGGCCCTCTCGCAAAGTCTCGCGCCATTCCGAGTCCGGCGGACGAAGTTGGCCAGCCCCACCCCCAAGGCTATAGCCCACCCGTTTTTGTGGCCTTTTTCCGCTGGGCCGAACTTGGCGCCCGGCCTTCGGGCGGTTATTTTGGGCGCGGCTGTGCCTGTGGCCTAGCCCCCGTTTTTTTGGCACACGGAGGCCGCTCGCAAAGTCTCGCGCCATTCCGTGGCCGGCGGGCGTTGTTTGCCAGCCCCACCCCCCAAGCCTATAGCCCACCCGTTTTTGTGGCCTTTTTTCCGCTGGACGAACTTGGCGCCCGGCCTTCGGGCGGTTATTTTTAGGCGCGGCTGTGCCCTTGGCCTATTTTTGGCACACGGAGGCCCCTCGCAAAGTCTCGCGCCATTCCGAGTCCCGGCGGACGAAGTTGGCCAGCCCCACCCCCCAAAGGCTATAGCCCACCCGTTTTTGTGGCCTTTTTCCGCTGGGACGAACTTGGCGCCCGGCCTTCGGGCGGTTATTTTTGGGCGGCTGTGCCCCATGGCCTATTTTTGGCACACGGAGGCCCCTCGCAAAGTCTCGCGCCATTCCGAGTCCGGCGGACGAAGTTGGCCAGCCCCACCCCCCAAGGCTATAGCCCACCCGTTTTTGTGGCCTTTTTCCGCTGGACGAACTTGGCGCCCCGGCCTTCGGGCGGTTATTTTTGGGCGCGGCTGTGCCCGCGGCCTATTTTTGGCACACGGAGGCCCCTCGCAAAGTCTCGCGCCATTCCGAGTCCGGCGGACGAAGTTGGCCAGCCCCCCCCCCCAAGGCTATAGCCCACCCGTTTTTGTGGCCTTTTTCCGCTGGACGAACTTGGCGCCCCGGTCTTCGGGCGGTTATTTTTGGGCGCGGCTGTGCCCGTGGCCTATTTTTGGCACACGGAGGCCCCTCGCAAAGTCTCGCGCCATTCCGAGTCCGGCTGAAGATGTTGGCCAGCCCCTCCCCCCAAGGCTATATCCCACCCGTTTTTGTGGCCTTTTTCCGATGGACGAACTTGGCTTGGCCTTCGGGCGGTTATTTTTAGGCGCGGCTGTGCCCGCGGCCTATTTTTGGCACACGGAGGCCCCTCGCAAAGTCTCGCGCCATTCCGAGTCCGGCGGACGAAGTTGGCCAGCCCCACCCCCCAAGGCTATAGCCCACCCGTTTTTGTGGCCTTTTTCCGCTGGACGAACTTGGCGCCCCGGCCTTCGGGCGGTTATTTTAGGGCGCGGCTGTGGCCATTGACTATTTTTGGCACACGGAGGCCCCTCGCAAAGTCTCGCGCCATTCCGAGTCCGGCGGACGAAGTTGGCCAGCCCCACCCCGCAAGGCTATAGCCCACCCGTTTTTGTGGCCTTTTTCCATGGACGAACTTGGCGGCCCGGCCTTCGGGCGGTTATTTTTGGGCGCGGCTGTGCCCGCGGCCTATTTTTGGCACACGGAGGCCCCTCGCAAAGTCTCGCGCCATTCCGAGTCCGGCGGACGAAGTTGGCCAGCCCCACGCCCCAAGGCTATAGCCCACCCGTTTTTGTGGCCTCTTTCCGCAGGACGAACATGCCGCCCCGGCCTTCGGGCGGTTATTTTTGGACGCGGCTGTGCCCGCGGCCTATTTTTGGCATACGGAGGCCCCTCGCAAAGTCTCGCGCCATTCCGAGTCCGGCGGACGAAGTTGGCCAGCCCCACCCCCCAAGGCTATAGCCCACCCGTTTTTGTGGCCTCTTTCCGCAGGACGTAAATGCCGCCCCGGCCTTCGGGCGGTTATTTTTGGGGGCTGCTGTGGCCGCGGCCTATTTTTGGCACACGGAGGCCCCTCGCAAAGTCTCGCGCCATTCCGAGTCCGGCGGACGAAGTTGGCCAGCCCCACCCCCCAAGGCTATAGCCCACCCGTTTTTGTGGCCTTTTTCCGCTGGACGAACTTGGCGCCCGGCCTTGGGGTTATTTTTGGCGCGGCTGTGGCTGTGCCCTGTGCCTATTTTTGGCACGGCCCCCCGCACACTCTCGCGCCATTCCGAGTCCGGCGGACAAAGTTGGCCAGCCCCACCCCCCAAGGCTATAGCCCACACGTTTTTGTGGCCTTTTTCCGCTGGACGAACTTGGCGCCCGGCCTTCGGGCGGTTATTTTTGGGCGTGGCTGAGCTCGCAGCCTATTTTTGGTACACGGAGGCCCCTTGCAAAGTCTCGCGCCATTCCGAGTCCGGCGGACGAAGTTGGCCAGCCCCACCCCCCAAGGCTATAGCCCACCCGTTTTTGTGGCCTTTTTCCGCTGGACGAACCTGGCGCCCCGACCTTCGGGCGGTTATTTTTTGGGCGCGGCTGTGCCCGCTGCCTATTTTTGGCACACGGAGGCCCCTCGCAAAGTCTCGCGCCATTCCGAGTCCGGCGGACGAAGTTGGCCAGCCCCACCCCCCAAGGCTATAGCCCACCCGTTTTTGTGGCCTTTTTCCGCTGGACGAACTAGGCGCCCCGGCCTTCGGGCGGTTATTTTGGGCGCGGCTGTGCCCGTGGCCTATTTTTGGCACACGGAGGCCCCTCGCAAAGTCTCGCGCCATTCCGAGTCCGGCGGACGAAGTTGGCCAGCCCCACCCCCCAAGGCTATAGCCCACCCGTTTTTGTGGCCTTTTTCCGCTGGACGAACTTCGCGCCCCGGCCTTCGGGCGGTTATTTTTGGGCGCGGCTGTGCCCGTGGCCTATTTTTGGCACACGGAGGCCCCTCGCAAAGTCTCGCGCCATTCCGAGTCCGGCGGACGAAGTTGGCCAGCCCCACCCCCCAAGGCTATAGCCCACCCGTTTTGTGGCCTTTTTCCGCTGGACGAACTTGGCTCCCCGGCCTTCGGGGCGGTTATTTTTTGGCGCGCTGGCTGTGCCCTTTGGCCTTTTTTTGGCACACGGAGGCCCCTCGCAAAGTCTCTCGCCATTCCGAGTCCGGCGGACGAAGTTGGCCAGCCCCACCCCCCAAGGCTATAGCCCACCCGTTTTTGTGGCCTTTTTCCGCTGGACGAACTTGGCGCCCCGGCCTTCGGGCGGTTATTTTTGGGCGCGGCTGTGCCCGCGGCCTCTTTTTGGCACACGGAGGCCCCTCGCAAAGTCTCGCGCCATTCCGAGTCCGGCGGACGAAGTTGGCCAGCCCCACCCCCCAAGGCTATAGCCCACCCGTTTTTGTGGCCTTTTTCCGCTGGACGAACTTGGCGCCCCGGCCTTCGGGCGGTTATTTTTTGGCGCGGCTGTGCCCCGGCCCATTTTTGGCACACGGGCCCCTCGCAAAGTCTCGCGCCATTCCGAGTCCGGCGGGACGAATTTGGCCAGACCCACCCCCAAGGCTATAGCCCACCCGTTTTGTGGCCTTTTTCCGCTGGCCGAACTTGGCGCCCGGCCTTCGGGCGGTTATTTTTGGCGCGGCTGTGCCCGTGGCCTGCCTTTTTTTGGCACGGAGGCCCCTCGCAAAGTCTCGCGCCATTCCGAGTCCGGCGGACGAAGTTGGCCAGCCCCACCCCCAAGGCTATAGCCCACCCGTTTTTGTGGCCTTTTTCCGCTGGGCCCGAACTTGGCGCCCGGCCTTCGGGCGGTTATTTTTGGCGCGGCTGTGCCCGCGGCCTATTTTGGCACACGGAGGCCCCTCAAAGACTCGCGCCATTCCGAGTACGGCGGACGAAGTTGGCCAGCCCCACCCCCAAGGCTATAGCCCACCCGTTTTTGTGGCCTTTTTCCGCTGGGCCGAACTTGGCGCCCGGCCTTCGGGCGGTTATTTTTTGGGCGCGGCTGTGCCCGCGGCCTATTTTTGGCACACGGAGGCCCCTCACAAAGTCTCGCGCCATTCCGAGTCCGGCGGACGAAGTTGGCCAGCCCCACCCCCCAAGGCTATAGCCCACCCGTTTTTGTGGCCCTTTTCTGCTGGACGAACTTGGCGCCCCGGCCTTCGGGCGGTTATTTTTGGCGCGGCTGTGCCCGCGGCCTATTTTTGGAACACGGAGGCCCCTCGCAAAGTCTCGCGCCATTCCGAGTCCGGCGGACGAAGTTGGCCAGCCCCCCCCCCCAAGGCTATAGCCCACCCGTTTTTGTGGCCTTTTTCCGCTGGACGAACTTGGCGCCCCGGCCTTCGGGCGGTTATTTTTGGGCGCGGCTGTGCCCGCGGCCTATTTTTGGCACACGGAGGCCCCTCGCAAAGTCTCGCGCCATTCCGAGTCCGGCGGACGAAGTTGGCCAGCCCCACCCCCCAAGGCTATAGCCCACCCGTTTTTGTGGCCTTTTTCCGCTGGGTCGAACTTGGCGCCCGGCCTTCGGGGGGGTTATTTTTGGGCGCGGCTGTGCCCGCGGCCTATTTTTGGCACACGGAGGCCCCTCGCAAAGTCTCGCGCCATTCCGAGTCCGGCGGAGAGTTGGCCAGCCCCACCCCCAAGGCTATAGCCCACCCGTTTTGTGGCCTTTTTCCGCTGGGCCGAACTTGCGCGCCCGGCCTTCGGGCGGTTATTTTTGCGGCTGCGGCTGTGCCCTGGCCTATTTTTGGCACAGCACGGAGGCCCCTCGCAAAGTCTCGCGCCATTCCGAGTCCGGCGGACGAAGTTGGCCAGCCCCACCCCCCACGGCTTTAGCCAACCGTTTTTGTGGCCTTTTTCCGCTGGACGAACTTGGCGCCCGGCCTTCGGGCGGTTATTTTTTGGCACGGCTGTGCCCATGGCCTTTTTGGCACACGGAGGCCCCTCGCAAAGTCTCGCGCCATTCCGAGTCCGGCGGGACGAAGTTGGCCAGCCCCACCCCCAAGGCTATAGCCCACCGTTTTTGTGGCCTTTTTCCGCTGGGACGAACTTGGCGCCCCGGCCTTCGGGCGGTTATTTTTGGGGGGGGCTGTCCCCGCTTCCTATTTTGGCACACGGAGGCCCCTCGCAAAGTCTCGCGCCATTCCGAGTCCGGCGGACGAAGTTAGCCAGCCCCACCCCCAAGGCTATAGCCCACCGTTTTTTGTGGCCTTTTCCGCTGGGCGAACTTGGCGCCCGGCCTTCGGGCGGTTTTTTGGCGCGGCTGTGCCCGCCCCTGGCCTATTTTTTTGGCACACGGAGGCCCTTCGCAATGTCTCGCGCAATTCCGATTCAGGCGTAGGAAGTGGGCCAGCCCCACCCCCAAGGCTATAGCCCACCCGTTTTTGTGGCCTTTTTCCGCTGGGCGAACTTGGCGCCCGGCCTTGGGCGGTTATTTTTGGGCGCGGCTGTGCCCTTTGGCCTTTTTTTTGGCACACGGAGCCCCTCGCAAAGTCTCGCGCCATTCCGAGTCCGGCGGACGAAGTTGGCCAGCCCCCCCCCCAAGGCTATAGCCACCCGTTTTGTGGCCTTTTTCCGCTGGACGAACTTGGCGCCCGGCCTTCGGGCGGTTATTTTTGGGCGCGGCTGTGCCCGTGGCCTATTTTTGGCACACGGAGGCCCCTCGCAAAGTCTCGCGCCATTCCGAGTCCGGCGGACGAAGTTGGCCAGCCCCACCCCCCAAGGCTATAGCCCACCCGTTTTTGTGGCCTTTTTCCGCTGGACGAACTTGGCGCCCCGGCCTTCGGGCGGTTATTTTTGGGCGCGGCTGTGCCCGCGGCCAATTTTTGGCACCCGGAGGCCCCACGCAATGTCTCTCGCGCCATTCCGAGTCCGGCGGACGAAGTTGGCCAGCCCCACCCCCCAAGCCTATAGCCCACCCGTTTTTGTGGCCTTTTTTCCGCTGGACGAACTTGGCGCCCCGGCCTTCGGGCGGTTATTTTTGGGCGCGGCTGTGCCCGCGGCCTATTTTTGGCACACGGAGGCCCCTCGCAAAGTCTCGCGCCATTCCGAGTCCGGCGGACGAACTTGGCCAGCCCCACCCCCAAGGCTATAGCCCACCCGTTTTTTGGGCATTTTTGCGGCGGACGAACTTGGCGCCCCGGCCTTCGGGCGGTTATTTTTGGGCGCGGCTGTGCCCGCGGCCTATTTTTGGCACACGGAGGCCCCTCGCAAAGTCTCGCGCCATTCCGAGTCCGGCGGACGAAGTTGGCCAGCCCCACCCCCCAAGGCTATAGCCCACCCGTTTTTGTGGCCTTTTTCCGCTGGCGAACTTGGCGCCCCGGCCTTCGGGCGGTTATTTTTGGGCGCGGCTGTGTCCGCGGCCTATTGGCACGGAGGCCCCTCGCAAAGTCTCGCGCCATTCCGAGTCCGGCGGACGAAGTTGGCCCCCCCACCCCAAGGCTATAGCCCACCCGTTTTTGTGGCCTTTTTCCGCTGGACGAACTTGGCGCCCGGCCTTCGGGCGGTTATTTTGGGCGCGGCTGTGCCCGCGGCCTATTTTTTTTGGCACACGGGCCCCTCGCAAAGTCTCGCGCCATTCCGAGTCCGGCGGACGAAGTTGGCCAGCCCCACCCCCAGGCTATAGCCCCCAAGGCTATAGCCCACCCGTTTTTTTGGCGCGCTGTGCTGTGCCTTTTTCCGCTGGGCAAAGTCTCTCGAACTTGGGCCCCAAGGCCTAGCCCACCCGTTTTTGTTTTTCCGCTGGCGAACTTGGCTGGCCTTCGGGCGGTTATTTTTAGGCGGCGGCTGTGCAGGGCCTATTGTTAGCACGGAGGCCTCGCAAAGTCTCGCGCCATTCCAAGTCCGGCGGACCAGTTGGCCAACCCCCAAGGCTATACACCCGTTTTTGCCTTTTTCACTGAGGCCGAACTTGGCGCCCCGGCCTTCGGGCTGTGATTTTTGGGCGCGGCTGTGCCCAGGGCCCTGTGTTGGCACAGGGCCCCTCATGAAGTCTCGCGCCATTCGAGTCCGATGGACGAAGTGGGCAACCCCACCCCCAGGCTATACCCCACCGTTTTGTGGCCTTTTTCCGCTGGACGAACTTGGCGCCCCGGCCTTCGGGCGGGGTTATTTTTGGCGCGGCTGTGCCTGACTTAATTGGCACGGAGGCCCCTCATAAAGTCTCGCGCCATTCGGAGTCCGGCGGACGAAGTTGCCATTACCCAAGGCTATAGCCCACCCGTTTTGTGGCCTTTTTCCGCTGGAGCCAGACTTGGCGCCCGGCCAACCGGGTGGTTATTTTTAGACGTGGCTGTGCCCGTGGCTATTTTGGCACACGGGGCCCCTGCATAAAGTCTCGCGCCATTTCCAGGTCCGTCCGGACAGTGGATTGCCCCACCCCCAAGGCTATAGCCCACCACGTTTTTGTGGCCTTTTTCCGCTGGGATGAACTTGGTGCCCGGCCTTGGGGATTTATTTTTGGAGTGCGGCTGTGCCGCTGCCTATTTTGGCACAAGGAGGCCTCGAAAAGTCTCGCGCCATTCTAGTCCGGCAGACGAAGTTAGCCCCCCACCCCCAAGGCTATAGCCCACCCCGTTTTTAATGGCCTTTCCGCTGGACTGAACTTGGCGCCCGGCCTTGAGCTGATTATTTTTAGCGCGACTGTGCCCAGGGCCTATGTTGGCTTTTACGGGCCTCGCAAAGTCTCGCGCCATTCCGGAGTCCGAGCGAGGCGAGTTGGCCAGCCCCACCCCAAGGCTATAGCCCACCCGTTTTTGTGGCCTTTTCCGCTGGGATGAACTTGGCGCCCCGGCCTTCGGGCGGTTATTTTTAGTAGCGGCTGTTCCCGGGGCCTATTTTTGGCACCACGGAGGCCCCTCGCATAGTCTCGCGCGCCATTCCGACTCCGGCGGGGAGTGGAGCCAGCCCACCCCCAAGGCTATAGCCCACCCGTTTTTGTGGCCTTTTCCGCTGGGCGAACTTGCTCCCGGCCTTGGGCAGTTATTTTAGGCGTGACTGTGCCAGCGGCCTGGCCCACACCTACACCACGGGCCTCGCAAAGTCTCGCCATTCCGAGTCCGAGCGGACCAGTTGGCCAGCCCCACCCCCAAGGCTATAGCCCACCCGTTTTTGTGGCCTTTTCCGCTGGACGAACTTGGCGCCCGGCCCGGGGCGGTTATTTTGAGTGCGGCTGTGGTGACCTATTTTTGGCACACGGAGTCCCTCGCAAAGTCTCGCGCCATTCAGTCCGGACAAAGTTGGCCAGCCCCACCCCCAAGGCTATAACCCACCCGTTTTGTGGCCTTTTTCCGCTGGAGCCCAGACTTGGCGCCCGGCCTTCGGGCCGGTTATTTTTGGGCGCGGCTGTGCCTGACCTGGCCTACCCGGCACACGGGAGGCCCGCCATGAAGTCTCGCGCCATTCGAGTCCGGCGGACCAAGTTGGCCAGCCCACCCCCCAAGGCTATAGCCCACCGTTTTTGTGGCCTTTTCCGTTGGGACGAACTTGGCGCCCGGCCTTGAGGCGGTTATTTTTGAGTCGCGGCTTTATGCCCGCGGACTATTTTTTTGGCGCACGGAGGACCCTCGCAGGCTCTCGCGCCATTCGGAGTCAGCGGGCGAAGTTAGCCCACCCCCAAGGCTATAGCCACCCGTTTTGTGGCCTTTTCCGGCTGGAGCCGAACAGCGCCCGGCCTTGGCGGTTATTTTGGAGCGCGGCTGTGCTCGGCCTGTTTTGGCCACGGAGCCCTCGCAAGTCTCACGCCATTCCGAGTCCGGGCCAGGTTGTGGCCCCACCCCCAGGCTATAGCCCACCCGTTTTGTGGCCTTTCCGCTGGACGAACTTGGCGCCCCGGCCTTCGGTGGAGTTATTTTTGGGCGCGGCTGTGCCCTTGGCTTTATTTTGGCACGGAGGCCCCTCGCAAGAGTCGCGCCATTCAGTCCGGCGGACCAAGTTGGCCAGCCCCCACCCCCAAGGCTCTAGCCCACCCGTTTTGGCCTTTTTCCGCTGGACGAACTTGGCGCCCGGCCGTCGGGCATTATTTTTGGGCGCGGCTGTATTGGCCTCTTTGGCTTTGCAGGCCCCTCGCAAAGTCTTGCGCCATTCCGAGTCCCGGCCGGACGAGATTGGCCAGCCCACCCCCCAAGGCTATAGCCCACCCGTTTTGTGGCCTTTTCCGCTGGGCCCAACCTTGCGCCCGGCCTTCGGGGCGGTTATTTTTGTGCGCGGCTGTGCCCCGCTCTACTCTTTGGCACACGGAGGTGCCTCATAAAGTCCAGCGCCATTCCGAGTCAGCGGACGAAGTTGGCCAGCCCCACCCCCAAGGCTATAGCCCACCCGTTTTTGTGGCCTTTTCCGCTGGACGAACTTGGCGCCCGGCCTTCGGGCGGTTATTTTTTTAGTGCGGCTGTGCCGTGCGGACTATCCACCCGCAGCACGGAGGACCCTCGCAAAGTCTCGCCATTCGAGTCCGAGGCGGACCCGGTTGGCCACCCCACCCCCAAGGCTGCCCCACACGTTTTTGTGGCCTTTTTCCGCTGGGCCGAACTTGGCGCCCGGCCTTGGGCGTTATTTTGGAGTGCGGCTGTTTTTTGCACCACAGGCCCCTGGCAAAGTCTCCGCCATTTTGACCTCTTTTTAGGCTATAACCCGCGTTTGTGGCCTTTTTTCCGCTCGTAAAGTCGCCCCGCCATTCCCGAGTCCGTATACCCCGCGGACTATTTGCCACACGGAGGCCCCTCGCAAACTCTCGCGCCAAGGACCAAGTTAGCCACCCCGCTCCTAGCCACCCGTTTTTTTCAGCTGGGACGAACTTGGCGCCCGGCCTTCGGCGGTTATTTTGGCGCGCGGCTATGCCCGCGGACTATTTTAGCTTTTACGGAGGCCCCTCAAACTCTGTAGCCATTCCGAGTCCGGCGGACGAAGTTGGCCAGCCCACCCCCAAGGCTATAGCCCACCCGTTTTGTGGCCTTTTCCGCTGGACGAACCTGGCGCCGGCCTTCGGGCGGTTATTTTTGGGCCGCGGCTGTGCTTCTGGCCTGGCCCTGGCACGGAGGCCCCTCCGCAGAGTCTGCGCCATTCCCGAGTCCGGGCGGACGAGAGTTGGCCAGCCCCACCCCCAAGGCTATAGCCCACCCGTTTTTGTGGCCTTTTCCGCTGAGGCGAACTTGGCACCCGGCCTTCGGGTGGGTATTTTGGCGCGGCTGTGCCAGCGGCCTGGACCACAGCACAGGCGCCTGCAAAGTCTCGCGCCATTCCCGAGTCCGGCGGACAGAGTGGGCCAGCTCCACCCCCAGGCTATAGCCCTCCCACGTTTTTGTGGCCTTTTCACGCTGGACGAACTTGGCTCCCGGCCTTCGGGGCAGTTTTATTTTTATTTGGCTGGTCATGGCCTGTTTTTGGCACCACGAAGGCCTCGCAAAGTCCTGCGCCATTCTGAGTCCGAGCGGACGAAGTGGGTAACCCCACCCCCAAGGCGATAGCCCACCCGTTTTGTGGCATTTTCCGGCTGGATGAACTTGGCGCCGGGCCTTCGGGCAGTTATTTTTGGGCGCGCTGTGTCCACGCGGCCTATTTTTGGCAAGGAGGCCCCTCGCAAAGTCTCGCACCATTCCGAATCCGGCCCGGACAGTTGGCCAACCCCCAAGCCTATAGCCCACCCGTTTTTGTGGCCTTTTTCCGCTGGGACGAACTTGGCGCCCCGGCCTTCGGGCGGGTGTTTAGCGCGGCTGTACCCGCGCATATTTTTGGCACGGAGGCCCCTCGTAAAGTCTCGCCATTCAGGAGTCATTGGCCCGAAAGTCGGCCAGACCACCCCAAGGCTATAGCCCACCCCGTTTTTGTGGCCTTTTTCCGCTGGACGAACTTGGCGCCCGTGCCTTGGGCGGGTTGTTTTTTAGTGGCTGTGCGGCCTGGCATATTTTTGCACACGAGGCCCCTACACCGCCGTCTCGCGCGCCATTCCAGTCCGGCCCGGACGAAGTGGGCCAGCCCACCCCCAAGGCGATAGCCCACCCGTTTTGTTGCCGTTTCCCGCTGGGCGAACTTCGGCGCCCCGTCTTCGGCTGTTATTTTGGCGCGGCTGTGTCCGCGGCCTATTACTGTTTCACACGGGAGGCCCTCATAAGAGTCTCGCGCCATTCAGTCCGGACGGACGAAGTTGTGAGCCCCATTCCCAAGGTTATAGCCCACCCGTTTTGTTGCCTTTCCGCTGGGCCGAACTTGGCGCCCCAGCCTTCGGGAGGTTATTTTTAGGCGCGGCTGTGCCGCGGCCTATGTTTGGCACACGGAGGCGCCTCGTAAGGTCTCGCGCCATTCCGAGTCCGGCAGGCAGAGAGTTGGCCAGCCCACCCCCAAGGCTATAGCCACCGTTTTTTGGCCTTTCCGCTGGAGCGAACTTGGGCCCGGCCTTCGGGCGGTTATTACAGCGCGGCTGTGCCACGGCAGCTTTTGGCACACGGGGCCCCTCGTAAGTCTCGCGCCATTCCAAGTGCGGCGGACGATGTTGGCCAGCCCCACCTCCCAGGCTATAGCCCACCACGTTTTTGTGGCCTTTTTCGCTGGAGAACTTGGCGCCCGGCAGCCGGGCGATTATTTTGGACGGCTGTGCCGCGGCCTATTTTAGCACATGGGCGCCTCGCAAAGTCCCGCGCCATTCCGAGTCCGAGCCCGAATGATTGGCCAACCCCACCCCCAAGGCTATAGCCCACCCGTTTTTGTGGCCTTTTTCGCTGGACCAGACAGCGCTTTGACCTTGGGCGGTTATTTTTAGCTGTGCCTTCCCGGCCTATTTTTGGCACATGGAGGGCACCCTCTATAGCCCAAGTTTTGTTGCCATTCTGAACTTGGCGCCGGGCCTTGGGACTAGGCGGCTTGGCCAGCCCCACCCCCAAGGCAAAGTCGCGCCCACCCATTTTCGTGGCCGTTTTCATTGCTGGGACGAACTTGGCGCCCGGCCTTGGGTGGTTATTTTTGGAGTGCGGCTGTGCCCGCGGCCTATTTTCCCAGACTGGAGGCACCTGCGCAAAGTCTCGCGCCATTCCGAGTCCGGCGGAGCAGTCGACCCCACCACGCCAAGGCTATAGCCCACCCGTTTATGTTGCCTTTTCCCGCTGGCCCAGACCTGGCGCCCCGGCCTTGGGCTGTTATTTTGGGCGGCTGTGCCTTGGCCTTTGTTTTCACAGGGGGCATCGTGAAGTCTCGCGCCATTCGAGTCCGGCGGACTAAGTTGTAAACCTACCCCAAAGGCTATAGCCCACCGTTTTTTGGCCTTTTCCGCTGGGCCAGTTGGCGCCCGGCCGGGAGGGTATTTTTAGGTGCGGCTGTGCCACGCGTTTGCCTGGCCACGGCACGCAGAGGCGCGTCGCAAGTCTCGCGCCATTCCGGATCCGGCGAGACCCAGTCGTGCCCCCCACCCCCAAGGCTATAGCCCACCAGTTTTGTGGCCCTTTTCCGCTGGGCCGAACCTGGCGCCCGGCCTTCGGGCGGTTATTTTTTAGCGCTGACTTAGCCGCGTCCTATACCCAACTTTCTGGAGCGCCTGCAAAGTCTCGCGCCATTCCGAGGTCCGAGCGGACGAAGTTGGCCAGCCCCCACCCCAAGGCTATAGCCCACCCGTTTTTTGTGGCCTTTTTCGCTGGGCCAGACTTGGCCCCGACCTTGGGCAGTATTTTTTGGCAGCCCGGCTGTGCCAACGGCCTATTTTTAATTTACAAGGAGGCACCTCGCAAAGTCTCGCGCCATTCGAGGTCCGGTGACCCAGTAGGCCAGCCCACCCGCCAAGGCTATAGCCACGTTTTGCTGGCCTTTTTCAGCTGGAATGAACTTGCTTCGGCCTTCGGCGGTTATTTTTGGGCGCGGCTGTGCCGCGGCTAATATTTTGGCACACGGAGGTGCCTACAATGTCTGCACCATTCTGAGTGGCAGACGATGTTGTGGCCCACCCCCAAGGCTATAGCCCACCGTTTTGTGGCCTTTTCCCGCTGGGCGAACTTGGCGCCCGGCCTTCGGGCAGGTATTTTTGGGCGCAGCTGTCCATGGCCTTCTTTGGCACACAGGCGCCTCGCAAAGTGCGCGTAATTCCGAGTCCGGCGGACCCAGTTGGCCAACCCCACCCCAAGGCTACCAGCCCACCGTTTTGTGGCCTTTTTCCACTGTAGACCAACTTGGCGCCGGCCTTCGGGTGGGTATTTTTGGGGCGCGACTGTGCCCTTGCCTGAGTTGCAGCACACGGAGCGCCTCGCAAAGTCGCGCCATTCCGAGTCCAGGCCGGACGAAGTTAGCCAGCCCTCTAAGTAAGTCTATAACCCACCGTTTTTGTGGCCTTTTCCGCTGGGCGAACAGGCGCCCGGCCTTGGGAGTATTTACAGCGCGGCTGTTCCACGCGGCCTATTTTGCTTCACGGAGGCGCCTGCAAAGTCTCGCGCCATTCCGAGTCCGGCGGGGCCAGTTGGCCAGCCACCCCCCAAGGCTATAGCCCACCGTTTTTGTGGCCTTTTCCGCTGGATGAACATGGCGCCCGGCCTTGGGGCGGGTATTTTGGGTTCACTGTGACCGTGGCCTATTTTAGCACACGGAGGCACCTGCAAAGTCTCGCGCCATTCCGAGTCAGTGGACAGAGTTGGCCAACCCACTCCTAAAGGCTATAGCCACCCGTTTTGTGGCCTTTTACCGTTGGCCGAACTTTGTGCCCGGCCAGCCGGGCGGGTATTTTGGGCGTGGCTGTGCCAGCGGCCTATTTTGCACACGGGGCGCCTCGCAAGTCTCGCGCCATTCCGAGTCCGGCGGACCGAAGTTGGCCAGCCCCACCCCCAAGGCTATAGCCCACCCGTTTTGTGGCCTTTTTCCGTTTAGACCCAGAGCCCGGCCTTCGGGCGGGTATTTTTAGAGCACTATGCCCGCGGCCTGTTTTTGGCACGGAGGTGCCTCGCAAAATCTCGCGCCATTCGAGTCCCGGGCGGACCAAGTTGTGGCCACCCCCAAGGCTATAGCCCACCCGTTTTTGTGGCCTTTTTCCGCTGGGCCGAACTTGGCACCGGCCTTCGGGCCGGTATTTTAGGTGCGGCTGTGCCCGCGGCCTATTTTGGGCTGCGGAGGTGCCTCGCAAGTCTCGCGCCATTCGAGTCCGAGGCGGGCCAGTGGCCCAGCCCCACCCCCAAGGCTATAACCCCACCGTTTTTGTAGCATTTTCCGTTGGACGAACTTGGCGCCCGGCCTTGGACAGAGGTTTTTAGATGCGGCTATGCCCGGCCTATTTTGCACACGGCGCCTCGCAAGTCTCGCGCCATTCCGGGTCCCGGACCCAGTTCAGCCAGCCACCCCTAGAGCTATAGCCACCGTTTTGTGCCTTTTTCGCTGGACCAGACTTGGCGCCCGGCCTTCGGGCGGGTATGCTTAGTGCGGCTGTGCCGCGGCCTATTTTGCACACGGAGGCACCTCGCAAGTCTCGCGCCATTCCGAGTCCGGCCGATTAGAAAGTTCGGCCAGCCCCACCCCCAAGGCTATAGCCCACCAGTTTTGTGGCCTTTTTACGCTGGGCCCAGACCTGGGCGCGGCGGTTGGGCGGGTATTTTTGGCGCGCGGCCGCGGCCTATTTGTTTTCACACGCAGGGCATCGCAAAGTCTCGCGCCATTCCCGAGTCAGCGGATGAGTTGTCCAGCCCCACCCCCAAGGCTATAGCCCACCCGTTTTTGTGGCCTTTTTCCGTTGGTGAACTTTGCGCCCGGCCTTCGGGCGGGTATTTTTAGGTCTTGACTGTGCCCAGCGCGGCCTAATTTTGGCAGCGGATGCGCCTGAGGGTCTCGCGCCATTCAGGAGTCAATGGACTGAGTTGGCCCCACCCCCCAAGTCTATAGCCACCCGTTTTTGTGGCCTTTTCGCTGGACGAACCTGGCGCGGCCTTGGGCTAGTATTTTTTAGGAGCGCTATGCACCCATGAGCCTATTTTGAGCACACGGAGGCGCCTGCGCAAAGATCTCATGCCATTCGAGTCCAGCCGGACCAGTTAGCCAGCCCCACCCCCTATTTATAGCCCACCCGTTTTGTGGCCTTTTCGGCTGGACGAACTTGGCGCCACGGCCTTCGGGTGGGTATTTTTAGTAGCGGCTGTGCTCGCGGCCTATTTTACCACAGCTGCAGGCACCTCGCAAAGTCTCGCGCCATTCCGAGTCCGGACGAAGTTGCCAGCCCCCCCCCAAGGCTATAGCCACCCGTTTTTGTGGCCTTTTCGTTGAACGAACTTGGCACCCGGCCTTGGTTATTTTTGTGCGGCTGTACATGGCTAGGCACACGGAGGTGCCGGCTGTGCGATGTTAGCCAGCCCCACCCCCAAGGCTATAGCCCCTAGTTTTCACAGACCAGACACAAGCGCCCGGCCTGCAGGTATTTTTGGCGACTGAGTGGCACACGCGCCATTCCGCCATTTGTCCGGCGGACGAAGTTGGCCAGCCCCCCCCCAAGGCTATAGCCCACCCGTTTTTGTGGCCTTTTTCCGCTGGACGAACTTGCGCCCCGGCCTTGGTGGAGTATTTTTGGGCGCGGCTATGCCGCGGTTTATTTTGGCACGGAGGCGCCTGCATGAAGTCTCGCGCCATTCCGAGTCCAGTGAGAAGTTGGCCACACCCAAGTCTATAGCCCACCGTTTTTGTGGCCTTTTTCCGCTGGGCCAGACTTGGCGCCCCGGCCTTCGGGGCGGGTATTTTTGCGCGGCTGTTCCGCGGCCTGGCCTTTTAACACGGAGGCGCCTGCAAGTCTCGCGCCATTCCGAGTCCAGCGGACGAAGTTGCCCGGACCCACCCCCAAGGCTATAGCCCACCCGTTTTTGTAGCCTTTTCCGCTGGGCCGGGCAGCGCCCGGCCTTGGGCGGGTATTTTTGGGCGCTGGCTGTGCCCATGACCTATTTTTGTCACACGGGCGCCTGCAAAGTCTCGCGCCATTCCGAGTCCGGCGGACAGTTAGCCCCACCCCCAAGGCTATAGCCACCCGTTTTGTGGCCTTTTTCGCTGGGCCAGGCAGGCGCCCGGCCTTCGGGCGGGTATTTTTAAGCGCCGCTGTTCCCGCGGCCTATTTTGGTGCACGGAGCGCCCTCGCAAAGTCTCGCGCCATTCGAGTCCGGTGAAGTTGGCCAGCCCACCCCCATGGCTATAGCCCACCCGTTTTTGTGGCCTTTTCCGTTGGGCCGAACTTGGCGCCCGGCCTTCGGGCGGTTATTTTTTAGGCGCGGCTGTGCCCAGCGGCCTGTTTGGCACACGGAGGATGCCCTCGTAAGTCTCGCGCCATTCCGAGTCCCGGCGGACGAAGTTGGCCAGCCCCACCCAAGTCTATAGCCCACCCGTTTTTGTGGCCTTTTTTCCGCTGGGCGAACTTGGCGCCCGGCCTTCGGGCGGGTATTCCCCCAGGCGCGCTGTCTTGTGACCTGGCCCAGCACACGGAGTGCCTCGTAAATCTCGCGCCATTCCCAGTCCCGGACGAAGTTGGCGAGCCCCCCAAGGCTATAGCCCACCCGTTTTGTGGCCTTTGTCCGCTGGGCCGAACTTGGCGTTGGTAGCCGGGCGGGTATTTTTGGCGCAGCTGTGCCCATGCCTATTTTTGGCACACGGAGGCACCTCGCAAGTCTCGCGCCATTCTGAGTCCGGCGGATGAAGTTGGCCAACCCACCCCCAAGGCTATAGCCACCCGTTTTTGTGGCCTTTCGCTGGGCGAACTTGGCGCCCGGCCTTTGGGCAGGGTATTTTAAGGCGGCTGTGCTGTGCCCTGGCTGGTTTTGTCTGCGGAGGCCTCGCGAGAGTCTCGCGCCATTCCGAGTCCAGTGGACGAGTTGCCAGCCCCACCCCAAGGCTATAGCCCACCCGTTTTGTGGCCTTTTCGCTGGGCCGAACTTGGCGCCCGGCCTTGGGCGGGTATTTTAGATGCTTCTGTGCCCGGCTATTTTTGTACACGGAGGCGCCTCGCAAAGTCTCGCGCCATTCCGAGTCAGCGGAATGTTGGTTGGCCCCCAAGGCTATAGCCCACCCGTTTTTGTGGCCTTTTTCCGCTGGAGCCGAACTTGGCGCCCGGCCTTGAGGCGGGTATTTTAGGTTCGGCTGTGCCATGACCTATTTTTGGCACAGGCACCTCATAAGTCTCGCGCCATTCCGAGTCCGGCGGACGAAGTTGGCGAGCCGCCCACCCCAAGGCTATAGCCCACCCGTTTTGTGGCCTTTTTCAGCTGGGCGAACTTGGCGCCCCGGCCTTCGGGCGGGGGTTGTTGGGCGGGGCTGTTCCCGGCCCTATTTTTGGCTGCAGGGCGGCGCCTCGTAAGGTCGCCATTTCCGAGTCCGAGCGGACGAAGTTGGCCTGCCCCACCCCCAAGGCTATAGCCCACCTGTTTTTGTGGCCTTTTTTCGGGGGGGTAATTTGGCGCCCCGGCCTTGGGCGGTATTATTTTGGCGCGGCTGTGCCCGCGGCTGTTTTGGCAAACGGAGGTGCCTCATAAGTCTCGCGCCATTCCGAGTCCGGCGGACGAAGTTGGCCAGCCCCACCCCCAAGGCTATAGCCCACCACGTTTTGTGGCCTTTTATGTTGGACGAGCTAGGCGCGCCCGGCCAGCCGGGAGGGGTATTTTAAGGCGCGGCGCTGCCGCGGCCTATTTGGCACGAGCGCCCTCGCAAAGTCTCGCGCCATTCCCGAGTCCGGGGCCAGTTGGCCAGCCCCACCCACAAGGCTATAGCCCACCCGTTTTGTGGCCTTTTTCGCCCGGAATGAACTTACCGCCCCGACCTTGAATGTTCAGTATTTTTAGGTGGTTGTGCCCGGCCTGGCCTATTTTAGCTGGGAGGTGCCTCGCCAAAATCTCTCGCCATTCAGTCTGAGCGGAGCAGTTGGCCAGCCCCACCCCCAGACTATAGCCACCGTTTTTGTAGCCTTTTTCAGCTGGGCCGAACTTGGCGCCCGGCCTTGGGGCGGGTATTTTGGAGCGCGGCTGTGCCCCATGGCCTATTTTTGGCACGCGGAGGTGTCGCAAAGTCTCGCGCCATTCCGAGTCCGGCGGATAGATTAGCCAACCCCACCCCCAAGGCTATAGCCCACCCGTTTTTGTGGTCTTTTTTCTGGAGCCGAACTTGGCGCACCAGCCTTGGACAGATATTTTTGGGTGCGGCTGTGCCGCGGCCTGGCCTATTTTGGCACACGGAGGCCCCTCGCAAAGTCTCGCGCCATTCCGAGTCCGGCGGACGAAGTTGGCCAGCCCCACCCCCAAGGCTATAGCCCACCCGGACGAACTTGGCGCCCGGCCTTCGGGCGGTTATTTTGGGCGCGGCTGTGCCCGCCCGGCCTATTTTTGGCACATGGAGGCCCCTCGCAAAGTCTCGCGCCATTCGAGTCCCGCG
>JAUJEM010000468.1:0-14788 GCA_030448935.1 Citrus cavaleriei
TAAAATTAGAATACTTTTAATATATAAAATATTTTAAAATGTAAATTATTATATTTATCGTAATAATATATTTATTATAAAAAATTAAATAAATATTTGATTAAATAGATTTTTACAATTAGTAAAATATATCTCATGTATTAATAATATTGTACTATTTTATATAATATTGAATATAATTTAAATTTTTATTTAGTTATTTTAATATTATTTTTCTATTTATCATAAATTTAGTTTAATATAGGATTGTAAAGTATTAAAATATTTTTTAAATATAAATTATTTAAATATATATTGTTATATTTATTTTAATATTATAATTGTATTTATTATAAAACATTGGAGTTAAATTTTGAGTTAATACAACAAAAGGTATTTTATCAAAAGAGGGTCTTAAAACTTATTGAAAATATAGAGGTCTACATGATTATTTCTCCAAATCTTAGTGAAAATTAAAAAATTAAATATAAAAAGAAGATAGAAACAAACATTAATAAAATTAATAATCCATGTCATCTAATCTTTACCCTTCAATCTTTATTCCATTTTACAATACTTCAATTAAATAATAACATTCTTTCCACTAACACAACTTAAAAGTGTTTAATTTACTCCTATGCATAGAGCCTATTTAAATTATAGCTCAAAGGTCCGAGGTCGAGCTATAGAGAAAATATTTAATTTTTTATTTAATTTTATCTAAAGAATGAAATAAAATTTAAATATATGCAAATTGAATTCTAGAAAACTAAGAAATTAAATTAGTTAGTAATATAGATCCACTTTTAGTAATAAACATAATTTGTAAAAAGAAGAAATAAAGTCTGGTGCTGGGTGACCAAAGACTTGAGATAGTGAATCACCCTTTGAACAAGTAGGGGATTCAACACTCCGTATGGATGAATAAGGAAGCAAAAGCAAAGGAGATGATGAGTCCAATGAAGCTCGCAGCACTCCTTCTCCCGTAACTTTGTGGCGGACAGGGGACACTTGGGAGGCTAACTAGTAGCTAGCTTGCTAATGAATTCCACCTCTTCCCCACTTGAGCAATTGCCAAGGTAGCCAACATGCTTGTGGTGTATAACACTATGAAAACTAATTGATCAAGTATTGAAACAAAATCAACAAGAATTACGTCCAATATAAATTTTTAAATTATCCATGCTGAGCAATTAATTATTTAAACTTTGCATTATATATAATTGTCAAACCATCCAAGAATTAATGTCGATGCTCATAATATCTTGAGCTTTATTATAGTTTAATTAATGCTTTAGATTTGGTTCAATGCTCTCGTGACAACAGAAATTTTGTCTCCACATTTATGTCGAATAATGCTTTCCACCGTTTTTGCATATTGCATTATTAACTCTAATCTTAATCTAAAACTTTCAATATTTTGTAAAATGATATTACAGATAATTTGATGATTCACAAAAATGATCGAAAGTAACGGCGAAGCTTGGCTTGGACTTGGTCATTTTATATTTCAATAAAATGTGTAGGACTGATTATGTGCCATTTTTCGAGTGGTGACATGAACCTTTTTCAAAATATCTTTTCAGCCATCACCTTTAATTAGTTTACTAATTAGCAAAAGTATCATTTTCTCGCTCCTAGCATTTACTTTGTTGTTTTTGCCTTCTTATATAGTGGTGGTGGCCAAGAAGTCGAACAAAACATTCAATATAATATCAAGACATCCTCTCTTTAATTACATCATAGATAATTACATTAATTTCTTTTTTAATAAATGGTTTATGTAAATTCTAACGTCTTTAACACTAATGTTGTTTGTTTCTTTTGATCATGTTAAATTTCACTTTAAAAAAATGTTGGTTCTATAATATTCGGACTCAAAGATATAATGCTTATATTAGAATTTCAATTTGATGATATTGGATATTTGACATTGTTATAGAGATTGATGTAATTGCATTTGAGGTGCTTTATTGATTTGTCATAGTGAGAAGTTAAAATGCGATACTTGAGGAAAATTGATGTAAAATTATCCTATACTTTTTTTTTCAAATGTCCGCCATTACAAAGAGAATCTCATGGATATACAATACAGTCTCTCTCTAAAATTAATACTGCAATCATACATTCTATTAATATAAAGAGATACCTGATATTAATTAATCTATAAGTTAATAATCTTTTAATTTATAGAGTGTATATACAATTAAGTGAAACATATATTTAATCAACTAGATAATTCGTAGTATTTCACTAACATAGCCAATTCAAAATTAATTAATTCTAAATATAGATTACAATTAACTAAAAAAAAGAGAATTCCTGTTGTTTTGAATTCAAAGCAGAAATGAATAGTAATATCACAGATGAGATCCCACTATGTTTAGATTTGAAGAAAAACAAATAATAATGAGTCATGTTTTATTTAATAACATATTATAACAATTATGTTTGAAGCCCAACAAATTATTATTTTATAGTAAGAATGTGACTCATACAATTATAAAACATAATCTCTTATACATCTTATTGATTGATTAATTTCCATATCTCTTTAAATTAATAGATGTTGCAGATTTATTTATTATTAATTTATATGAAGTATTACCGTATATCCACGCAAATATATGATTGATTGTGTCACCGGCTTGCTTAAAGAGATGATGTGGTTAATTTTCGTTGAGTATGGCTTTCAGAAACGTCCTTACATATTAAAGCAATATTTGATGATTGATATAATGTATAAGAATCTAACAACAAACTAAACATAATAATAAACCAAAAACCATCAAATTAATTTAATGTATAAAAATGTCGTTTAATGCAACATGATATTAAAGCTCAATAGTTAATTTAAACAAAACAACATAATTTATTTAATCCTCATTTATGGAATCTTTTCTTCCATTAAAGTCACCGCAACTGCTTCAATATTCATTGGTAAACAGAGACTTATGCCGCTCCGATTGATGTAGACTTTATACTTTTAATTGGGTTATTGATAATTCACCTAAGAAATAGAAATATGTCAAGAGCCTTAGTTTCATCATCTTGGTTTTGTTTCGAGGGCAAACACCAAAGTAGATTCTATTTTAGCCAATCATATCGCTGGCGATCTACCGCAGATGTTGCCATTTTCCAAGAATCCATAAAGCATCACCAAGACATTGTTGATTGCTCAGTGATTACAAGGGAAGAGTGTTTGATTTGCGGTTAAAGAAAGCTCTCGAAGACTATATCTATCAAATAAACCCGGGATGCAAATGATTTTGATAACGTGGGCTTATTTCTTTTTATCTTTTATGAGTGCTTTTGCAACAATGATCACGTGCAGAGAAATTGAAATCTATATCTTATTAAAAAAGAAACTAATCCATTATGAGTGTGCAAATGTTATGATATGCCTTTAGTGCCTATCCGACGCTATTTGTTGTATACAAATCGTTAACTCAATATATGAGGAGAGTAACTGTCAAATATTAATAATGATCATTATTACTGCAGCATAGTACTAGTAATATTTGAACGCTCAACCATTTCTCTTCGGTGAGAGGCCGATCTCACAAAAGGGAAAAACCTGTATTTTATCAAATCTTATATTACTAAACTGTTTGAGTTAATTTTATGAAAATTCAATTTAATTGTTCAACTAATTTATGTATAGACTTCAATTTAAATTATGAAAATATCAATTTTACCCAAGAAACGTGGAACACATCATCTTACCTTTTTTTTATTAAAAAAATAGATTAAAAATTCATTTACGCTATCTTCCAACAAAAACTGAGGTAAGCTGAGGTTTTCATGATTTTGACGGTAAATTGAAGATTTTTATTGTGAGAGAATGAATTGAAGTTCAACCACTAATAAATAAAAATTTTCTCATTATTCGAATGATTGACCTCATCTACTAAAACATACAAAAAGTCTTTCAATACAATTAGATGCAATGTTGTCATGGCGGAGGATCTAAATTGTGCTCAAGATGAAAAAAATTAATGCAAGTAAATGGACACTTTTTGTTTCATATAGTATAATAATATAAGTCACATGTAATTGTAACCAGAATTTTAATTTCATCACTAGAAAATAAAATATTGGTTTTTAATTTCTTTTATTTTATTTTCTATTTATAAAAACTTATGGTAGAATTTCATAAAATTGTTTGCGCTGTTTCTAAATACAAATATGTATTATTTATGTATTTACGATGGTCGGTTTACTTAGTTCAGATCTGCCTTGAAATTTAGATATTTCTTTTATTCTTGTTACATAACTAAATAATATAACATTTATACTTTCTGATTGATGTGACTTAAAATGATAACATGTTAGTTTGTTAATTTTTATGCAAACTAAGACGGGTAAAAGTTAAAATTTGATAAGACAATAGTGGAAAACAAGAGATAATAATAAGATTAATCAATTAATGATGCAAAATATAGGCTTCATCATGTTGGCTCCAAATTTAAGATCTAGATGCTGTTATTACTAAGAATAACAAGTAGGAATTTTAATCAATGTTGTCACCAGCTTTCTTTCGGTCTCTTTCATTGTAATGCTCTTGAGGATGTTATGAATTAAACAAATACAAGTTCTTAATCACACGCTCATTAGATGGGAAGCATCATTACAAAAAGAAGCTAAATTCTTGAAAATTTGGCTAAAAAAACTTGTGGCAATAAATTATGTCTCAGAGCAAGCTAGGGATTGGCTTAAGCCCACTGGGGATTGAATAGGAAAAGTAGCAACAAGTAATAATGAGTCCAATGAAGCCAACAACTAATGTCAGCTTTAATTTGGTCACCGTATTAATGTGCTTGAGGTAAACTTGTGGCCAACCTACTAATGAAACGTCAAAAATGTCAAAGATTTTGGCCCATCATCATCAAAATTATTGATTGTTCAAGACTGCTGTGGTAGAGGTGTTTGATTGAAAAGTTAAAATAGCTCTCAAAGACTCTATCTACCCTTGTTCCGTAAGGGGATTCAAATAAACTTGATAATCAGTTATTTCTTTTATCCTCAAGCAGTCCTTTTCGCAGTAATGATCACTGTAGTGAAATTTAAATCACGTGTTTAATAAAAGAAATTAATCCATTATGAATACGAAATATTATGGCATGTGTTTTGTGTATAGCCTGGTGCTCTGCTTGACTCCTACAAATTGAGCCCCACTTATGTGGTTATGACGAAGAATAACATGTAAGATTAATTAGTTCAACGAATTCTCGTTAATGTATTTAGTATTCAACTTTTCTTATTTTTGTCTCTAACCTGCCAATGTTTTTGGGATGTTATGAATTAAACAAATACAATCTCCAATTCACACACTCTTATTAGATAGGAAGATCATAAAAAAGAAAAGAAATAAATTTGAAAGCAGGTGACCAAAAACACTTGAGATAAAGTGGAATCGCCTCTTGAACCGTGGTGGGATTCAACACTTGGAATGGATGAATAAGGAAGCAAAAGCAAGGAGATGATTAGTCCAACGAAGCGGCTTCTAATTCACCGCAACTTTGTACAGTCTGAGGACACTCAGAGCTAACTAGTAGCTAGCTTGCTAATGAATTCCTCTCTTCCCCCTTGAGTAATTGCTACAGAAATGATATGTCATTGGTATAAAACACTATGAAAACCAATTGATCCAAAGTATTGAACAAAATCAGCAAAATTAAATCAATATAAATGCTTAAAATTATCTATACTTGAGCAATTAATTATTTAAACTTTGCATACATACACAATTGTCAAACCAACCATTAATTAATGTCGATGCCTCGTAATATCCTCGAGCTTTTATTATAGTTTAATTAACGCTTTTTGGATTTGGTCACCAATTCTCCTGAGTTACAATTTTGCCACCCCCATTTATGTCGAATAATGCTTTCCCTTTGTTTGCATGTGCATTATTACACGTGAATCTTAATCTAAAATCCTCTTTTCATTATTTGTGTAAATGATAATAATGAAGATAATTTGATGATTCCACAAAAATGATTGAGTGCGATAAGAAGCTTTGGCTTGGACTTCGTCAATTTTATATTGAATAAATGTGTAGGGTGACATGTGCCAATTTTCGGTGGTGATATTGAACCTTCTCAAAATATCTTTTCAGCCATCACCTTTTTAATTAATTTACTTAATTAGCAAAGTATCATTTTCTCGCTCACAGCATTTACTTTGTTGTTTTTGGCCTGTCTTATGATAGTGGTGGTATTGCATGTGAAATTTGAACAAAAACAGCTTCAATATAATATCAACTTACATTATCTCTTTTTAATTCTATCATAGATAATTACATTAATTTCTTTTTTAATAAATAGTTTACGTAAATTAGCGTCTTTAACACTAATGTTGTTTGTTTTCTTTTGATCATGTTCAATTTCACTTTAAAAAAAAGTTGGTCCAGAATATGGGACTCAGACATAATGCTTATATTAGAATTTCAACTTGATGATATTGGATATTTGACATTGTTATAGAGATTGACAAATTGCATTTGAGGTGCTTTTATTGATTTGTCATAAGTAGAGAGTGTTAAACCTGATACTGGAGGAAAATTGATGTAAAATTATCCTACTTTTTTTTCAAATGGCCCCACGTCACAGAATCTTATGGATATATTAATACAACCTCCTATAAATTAATATCAAAATCATACACCCTATTAATACAAGAGATATTGATATTAATTAACTATAAGTTAATAATCTTTTAATTTATAGAGAGGTATACAATTAAGTGAACATATATTTAATCAACTAGAGTACCGTAGGTATTTTACCAACATAGCCAATTCAAATTAATTAATCCCCCAAATATAGATTACAATTAACCAAAAAAAAGAGAATTCTCATTATGTTTTGAATCAAGAGGAATACAACATTACAGATGATCCTACCATGTTTAGAATTGAAGAAAACAAATAATAATCGAGTCATGTTTTATTTAAATAACATATTAACAATTATGTTTGTAACCTCAAAGAAATTATTATTTATAGTAAGAATGTGACCACAATTATAAATACCACCCTTATACATCTTATTGATTGATTAATATCGTATATCTCTTAAATTAGATGTTGCATGATTTATTTATTATTAATTTATATAAGTAATACTATATATCCATAAATATATAGATTGATTAAAGCATCGGCTTGCTTAAAATACATGTGGTTAATTTCACAGAGGTTATGGTTTAGAAACGTTTGTTAACAACAATAGTTTGACGCATTGATATAATGAGAAAGAATTCAACAATAAACTAAACATAATAATAATACTCAAACGCATCAAATTAATTTAATGTATGTAAATGGTCGTCATGCAAACATGATATTAAAGTCAATAATTAATTTAAACAAACACAACATAATTTATTTAATCTCATTTGTGGAATCTTTCAATTCCATTAAAGTCACCGCAACTTGTTTCTCAATATTCATTCATATAAATAGAGACTTATCTTGTCCGATTGACATGAGTCTCTTATACTAATTAAGTTATTGATAATTCACCTAAGAAATAGAAATATGTCGAAGAGCCTTAGTTTCATCATACAGCTTTGCTCGTAGTAAAAACACTGAAAGCAGACTTATTTTAGACAATCATATTGTGAGGATCTCACAAAGTAGGTCATCATTTTTTAATCCCACAAGATCACCTCTTGCATACGTCTGGGGGTTACAAAGGAAGAGGTTGATGTGAAAATTTAAAAGCTCTCGAAGACTATATCTATCATTGTCCTCGGGATGCAATGATTTTGATATGCGATTATTTCTTTCTTTTATGAGTGCTTTTGCAACAATGATCAAGTGAGGAATTGAAACTATATCTTAATAAAAGAAACTAATCCATTATGAGTGCAGCAATGTTGTGATATGTGCCTTTTGTGCGTGTATCTCGATATTTATTTTGTTGTATACAAATCGTTAACTCAATCTTAAGAGTAATCCTCGAAATACTAATAATGATCATTATTACGTGTTAGTACTAATATTATTTGAACGTTCAACCATTTCCTCTTTGTTTGGGACCCATCCTCACAAAAGGAAAAAAACCCTTGTATTTATCAAAATCTTATATTACTAAAAGTTTGAGTTAATTTAAAGGGAAAAATTTAATTTAATTTAATCGTCGAACTAATTTATGTATAGACTTCAATTTAAATTATGAAAATATCAATTTTACCCCAAGAAAAGTGAAGACATTATCTTACCCTTTTTATTACTAAAAATAGATTAAAAATTCATTACGCTTATCTTCCTAACAAAAATTGAGGTAAGTTGAGTTTTTCCACGCGATTTTGAAGGGTAAATTGAAGATTTTTATTGTGGAGAACTAATTGAAGTTAGCCCGATTAATATAACAAAAATTTTCCTAAATGCGACACTGTTGACCTCATCTGAATAAACATACAAAAGTCTTTCTCCAATTAGATGCATTATTTATCGTGGCAGATTCATAAAGTGCGTTCAAGATGAAAAAATAATGCAAGTAAACGGACAATTGTCGCTGCTTGGCATGGCGTGTCACATGTAATTGTAACCAAGAATTTTAATTTCATCACTCTGAAAATAAAAATATTATTTAATTTCTTTTATTTTTATTTCATTTAAAAGAAAAACTTGTTAGTAATTACAAAATTGTTTCACACGTTCAGCCAAACATGATATGTATTATTTTATGTATTTACGATGGTGATTTGGCTTTAGTTTTAGGATTTGTCTTGAAATTTAGATATTTCTTTATTCTTGTTATATAACTAAATAATATAATATTTATACTTGATTGATGATTTAAAAATGATAATATGTTAGTTTGTTGTTTTTTTGCAACTAAAAGGTAGGAAATTGTTTTGATAAGACAATAGTGAAACTTGAGAGATAACAATAAGATTAATCAATTAATGATGCAAAAATATAGGCTTCATCATGTTGGCTCCCAAATTTATGACCTAGATATTGTTATTACTAAGAATAACAAGTAGGAATTTTAATCAATATTTGTCGATTTCGATTTTTCTTTTCGGTCTTTTGTTGTAATGCTCACAGAGATGTTATGAATTAAACAAATACAAGTTCTTAATCACACGCTCTTATTGGATGGGAAGCATCATAAAAATAAAGAAGCAAATTCTCAAATTAGGTGGCCAAAAACTTGTGGCAATAAATTAAGTCTTTTGAGTTAAGTGGGGGATTCAAGCTCTTGTGTGGATTGAATGAAAAAGTAGCAACAAGTGGATAATGAGTCAATGAAGCTTGATAACTAATGCCGCTAATTTGGTCACTTCCTATTAAGGTTTGAGGTAAACTTGTGGCCAACCTGCGAATGAAACGTAAAAATGTCAAAGATTTTAGTTTCATCATCGCCCTAAAATTATTGATTGTTCAAGACTTACCGGGAGAAGAGTGTTTGATTGAAAGTTAAAATAGGCTCTCAAAGACGCTTATCTACCTTTGTTCAAGTGGGATGCAATGAACTTGATAATAAGTTATTTTTTTATCTTTTATGGAGTCCTTTGCAAGAATGATCAATTGTAGTGGAATTAAAATTGTGTTTTGCAATAAAAGAAATTAATCTAATATGAGTAATGCAAATATTATGTCATGTGTTTTTTTGTGTGTGTGCCTAGTGCTGTGGCTCTACAAATTCAGACCTATGGTTAGTAATGGGTTAATTAAATATGCAAGATTAATATTCCAAGAAATTTTCGTTAATGTATTTAGTATTCAACTTTTCTTATTTTGTCTCTCTTATAATGTTTTGGGATGTTATAATTAAACAAATATGTTCTCAATTCACAACACTCTTATGATGGGAAGCATCATAAAAAGAAGAAATAAATTCTGAAAGTGGGTGACCAAAAGCCTTGAGATAGTGAATCACCTCTTGGAACAAGTAGGATTCAACACTCTTTGGATGTGAATAAGGAAGCAAAAGCAAAGGAGATGATGAGTCAATGAAGCACATGCACCAATTCTCCCGTAACTTTGTGGCGAGACGAGGACACTTTGAGGCTAACTTTGGGTGCAGCTGCTAGTTGCTAATGAGTTCACCACTTCACTCTGAGCAGTTGCCAATTGGTAGTATATGCTTGGTGTGTATAACTACCATGAAAACCAATTGATCAAAAGTATTGAACAAAATCCAAGAATTACGTCGATATAAATGCCCCATTATTCATACTGAGCAATTAATTATTTAAACTTTGCATACATACATTGTCAAACCAAACTAGTAATTAATGTCGTGCTCATAATATCTCGAGCTTTATTATAGTTTAATTAACGCTTTTGGATTTGTTTTAAATCGCTCAGTGAGTTCCTGGCCAATTTTGCCTCCACATTTATGTGAATAATGCTTTCCCACTGTTGCATGTTGCATTTATTACGAATCTTAATCTAAAAAACTTTCAATATTTGTGTAAAAATGAATTAACATATAATTTGATGATTCACAAAAATGATTAGTCTTGGTTAAACTTGGCTTGACTTATTGTTTTATATTGAATAAATGTGATGGTGATTGATTATGTGCCATTTTTCGTGCGTGATATTGAACCTTCTAAATATCTTCTACCATCACCTTTTTAATTAATTTACTTAATTAGCAAAAATATCATTTTCTCGCTCTAGCATTTACTTTGCATTTTTGGCATGTCTTATGATAGTGGTGGTGGCCATGGTTTTAACAAAAAAACTATTATAATATCAACACATTCTCTCCTTTAATTCTCATCATAGATAATTACATTAATTTCTTTTAATAAATGGTTCAGAAATTCAGCGTCTTAACACTAATGTTGTTTGTTTCTTTTGATCATGTTCAATTTCACTTAAAAAAATGTTGGTTCTATAATAACCGGTTCAGTACATAATGCTTTATATTAGAATTTCAATTGATGATATTGGATATTTGACACTCTTATAGAGATTGATGTAATTGCATTGAGGTGCTTTATTGATTTGTCATTGAGAGGTTAAAAATCATTATACTTGGAGAAAATTAATGTAAAATTATCCGGTACTTTTTTTCTTCAAACGTGTCACAACATTAGAATCATGGATATACATTACAACCTCTATAAATTAATATCAAAAATCATACAATTCTATTATATACAGAGATATTGATATTAATTAATCTATAGAAATTAATAATCTTTTTAATTTATAGAGTGTATATACAATTAAGGGAATATATATTTAATCAACTTGATAATCTGCCAGTATTTACCAACATAGCCAATTCAAAAATTAATTAATCCCTAAATATAGATTACAATTAACTAAAAAAGAGAATTCCTATTGTTTTGAATTCAGTAGGAATAAGTAATATCGTAGATGAGATCCACTATGTTTAGATTTGAAAACAAATAATAATCGGAGTCATGTTTTTATTTAATAACATATTATAACAATTATGTTTGTAACCTTGACCAAATTATTATTTTATAGTAAGAATGTGACTATACAATTATAAATAATAATCTCTTATACAACTTATTGATTGATTAATATCGATATCTCTTTAAATTAATAGATGTTGCATGATTTATTTATTATTAATCTATAGAATTATTCTGGCATATCACGCAAATATATAGGATTGATTCGCTTTGACTTGCTTAAATAGGATGTAGATTTAATTTCGTTGGGCGTGGGGCTTCTAGAAACGTCTTTCATATTAAAACAATAGTTTTGATTGATATAATGAGAGTTAATCTTAACAATAAACTAAACATAATAATAACACTAAAAACGTCAAATTAATTTAATGTATGTTAAAATTGTCATTAAATCATGCAACATGATATTAAAGTCAATAGTTAATTTAAACAACACAAACTTCCAATTTATTTAATCCTCATTTATGGAATCTTTCAATTCCTGTTGAAGTTATAACTAGTTTCAACATTCATTCATATAAATAGAGACTTATGCCGCCCGATTGGATGTAGATCTCTTATACTTCTAATTAAGTTATTGATAATTCACCAAGAACAGAAAGCCGAAGAGCCTTAGTTTCATCATCTTGGCTTTGCCTCATGTGGCAAACACCGAAAGTAGACTTATTTTAGCCAATCATATTGCCAAGGATCTACTGCAAATCGTCATTTTCGGTAATCTACACAAAGATCACTGAGATTGTTGATTGCTCGTGTGGATTACAAAGGAAGAGGTTTGATTGCTAAGCTAAGCTAAAAGCTCTCAAGACTATATCTATCATTGTCCCCTGGATGCAAATGATTTTGATAACCAGTTATTTCTCTTATCTTTTATGAAGTGCTTTTTGCAATAAATGATCAAGTGTAGTAGGTGAAACTGCATCTCACAAAAAAGAAACTAATCCATTGCGAGGAAATGTTATGATATGTGCCTTTTGTGTGTATCTCGGCTATTTTTTTATCGGTGATACAAATCGTTAACTCAATCTATGATGGTAATATGTTGAAATACTAATAATGGTCATTATTCCTGTGTAGTACTAGTAATGTTTGAACTTTCAATCCAGTTCCTCTTAGGTGCAGGTCAGCATCCTCACAAAAAGGAAAAAACCCTTGTATTTTATCGAAATCTTATATTACTAAACTATTTGATTAATTTAAGGAAAATTTTAATTTAAATTGCCCTAACTAATTTATGTATAGACTTCAATTTAAATTATGAAAATATCAATTTACCTCAAAGAATGTGAACACATCATCTTACCCTTTTTTATTACTAAAAATAGATTAAAAATTCATTTACGCTATCTTCCGAACAAAAATTGAGGTAAGTTGAGGTTTTCACGTTTTTGAAGTGTAAATCAAGATTTTTATTAGTGGAGAAATGAATCAAGCTTCCTTGATTAATATAACAAATTTTTCCTAATTATTCAGCAAAATTCACTCATCTACTAAACATACAAAAGTCTTTTTCTAACTAGATGCAATGTTGTCATGGTGGATTCATTAAATTGCGTTCAAGAAAAAAAATTAATGCAAGAAACGGATGATTTGTGGGCTAAGCCAGCACAAATGTAGTCACATGTAATTGTAACCAGAATTTTAATTTCATCACTTGAAAATAAAAATATTGGCTTTTAATTTCTTTTATTTTATTTCATTTAAGAAAACTTGTTAGTAATTATAAAATTGTTTCAACTAGTTGTTTAAATATAAATATGTATTATTTTATGTATTTACGATGGGCGGGTTATTCTTATTTAGAGTTTGTCTTTGAAATTTAGATATTTCTTTATTCTTGTTATATAACTAAATAATATAATATTTATAATTTTGATTGATGACTTAAAATGATAATATGTTAGTTTGTTAATTTTTTTGCAACTAGTATGGTAGAAATTGTTTTTGATAAGACAATAGTGAAAACAGAATACAATAAGATTAATCAATTAATGATGCAAAAATATAGGCTTCATCATGTTGGCTCCTAAATTTAAGACCTAGATATTTGTTATTACTAAAATAACAAGTAGGAATTTTAATCAATGTTATCGATTTCGACTTTTCTTTCTGTCTTTACATTGTAATGCTCTAGAGATGTTATGAATTAAACAAATACGAGTTCTTAATCACGCTCTTATTAATGGGAAGCATCATAAAAATAAAGCAAATTCTCAAATTAGGCGGCCAAAAAACTTGTGGCAATAAATTAAGTCTTTTTGATAAGTAGTGATTCAAGCCTCTGTGTGGATTGAATAGAAAAGTAATAACAAGTGGATAATACATTCAACGAAGCCAATAACTAATGTCATTTATATTTGGTCACCCCTATTAAGGTGCTTGGAGGTAAACTTGTATGTAACTCTGCAGAGACGTAAAAATGTCAAAGATTTTAGTTTCATCATCGCTTCTAAAATTATTGATTGCCCAAGACTTACTGGGTGGAAAGTGTTTGATTGAAAGTTAAAATAGGCCTCAAAGACGCTATCTCTACCTTTGTTCCGCAAGGATGCAAATGAACTTGATAATAAGTTATTTCTTTTATCTTTTATGAGTCCTTTTGGTAATGATCAATTGTAGTGGAATTTAAAATTGTGTTTTAATAGAAAAAGAAATTAATCCAATATGAAAAAATATTATGTCATGTGTTTTTTTATTGTCGCCTAGTGCTATTGGCTCTACAAATTCAAGACATATGTAATAGTACAGAAAAGAATAACATGTAAGATTAATTAGTTCAAGAAATTTTCATAATGTATTTTAGTATTCAACTTTTCTTATTTTGTCTCTCTTCTCCATTGCTTTTGGGATGTTAATAAATTAAACAAATATGTTCTCAGTTCCCACACTGCTCTTATGATAGGGAAGCATCATAAAAGAAGAAATAATTCTGAAAGTGAGTGACAAAAGCCTTGAGATAGTGAATCACCTCTTTGAACAAGTAGGGGATCTAACACTCTTTGTATGGGATGGAACAAGAAGCAAAAGCAATGAGATGTGGAGTCCAATTTAACACCGCATAATTCTCTCGTAACTTTGTGACGATGCGGGGACACTTGGACACTTGAGGCTAACTGCAGCTAGGTTAATGAATTCCACTACTTCCCACTTGAGCAATTGCCAAGGTATCCGATATGCTTGGTGTGTAACAACGCTCAGAAACGATTGATCCAGTGATTGAACAAAATCAAGAATTACGTCGATATAAATGCTTAAATTATTTCATACTTGAGCGTTAATTATTTAAACTTTGCATACATACATAATTGTCAAACCAACCAAGAATTAATGTCGATGCTCATAATATCTCGAGCTTTTATTATAGTTTAATTAACGCTTTTGGATTTGG
>JAUJEM010000469.1:0-50285 GCA_030448935.1 Citrus cavaleriei
GGCCCTCGCAAAGTCTCGCGCCATTCCGAGTCCGGCGGACGAAGTGGGCCAGCCCCACCCCCAAGGCGATAGCCCACCCGTTTTTGTGGCCGTTTTCCGCTGGACGAACTTGGCGCCCCGTCTTCGGGAGGGTATTTTTGGGCGCGGCTGTGTCCGCGGCCTATTTTTGACACACGGAGGTGCCTCGCAAAGTCTCGCGCCATTCCGAGTCCGGCGGACGAAGTTGGCCAGCCCCACCCCCCAAGGTTATAGCCCACCCGTTTTTGTGGCCTTTTTCCGCTGGACGAACTTGGCGCCCCGGCCTTCGGGTGGGTATTTTTGGGCGCGGCTGTGCCCGCGGCCTATTTTTGGCACACGGAGGCGCCTCGCAAAGTCTCGCGCCATTCCGAGTCCGGCGGACGAAGTTGGCCAGCCCCACCCGCCAAGGCTATAGCCCACCCGTTTTTGTGGCCTTTTTCCGCTGGACGAACTTGGCGCCCCGGCCTTCGGGCGGTTATTTTTGGGCGCGGCTGTGCCCACGGCCTAATTTTGGCACACGGAGGTGCCTCGTAAAGTCTCGCGCCATTCCGAGTCCGGCGGACGGTTGGCCAGCCCCACCCCCAAGGCTATAGCCCACCCGCTTTTGTGGCCTTTTTCCGCTGGACGAACTTGGCGCCCGGCCTTCGGGCGGGTATTTTGGGCGCGGCTGTGCCCGCGCCTATTTTTGCACACGGAGGTGCCTCGCAAAGTCTCGCGCCATTCCGAGTCCGGCGGACGAAGTTGGCCAGCCCCACCCCCAAGGCTATAGCCCACCCGCTTTTGTGGCCTTTTTCCGCTGGACGAACTTGGCGCCCGGCCTTCGGGCGGGTATTTTTGGCGCGCTGTGCCCCTGCCTATTTTTGGCACACGGAGGTGCCTCGCAAAGTCTCGCGCCATTCCGAGTCCGGCGGACGGTTGGCCAGCCCCACCCCCAAGGCTATAGCCCACCCGCTTTTGTGGCCTTTTTCCGCTGGACGAACTTGGCGCCCGGCCTTCGGGCGGGTATTTTTGGCGCGGCTGTGCCCACGGCCTATTTTTGGCACACGGAGGTGCCTCGCAAAGTCTCGCGCCATTCCGAGTCCGGCGGACGGTTGGCCAGCCCCACCCCCAAGGCTATAGCCCACCCGTTTTGTGGCCTTTTTCCGCTGGACGAACTTGGCGCCCGGCCTTCGGGCGGGTATTTTGGCGCGGCTGTGCCGCGGCCTATTTTTGGCACACGGAGGTGCCTCGCAAAGTCTCGCGCCATTCCGAGTCCGGCGGACGAAGTTGGCCAGCCCCACCCCCAAGGCTATAGCCCACCCGCTTTTGTGGCCTTTTTCCGCTGGACGAACTTGGCGCCCGGCCTTCGGGCGGGTATTTTGGGCGCGGCTGTGCCCGCGGCCTATTTTTGGCACACGGGGATGCCTCGAAAAGTCTCGCGCCATTCCGAGTCCGGCGGACGAAGTTGGCCAGCCCCACCCCCAATGCTATAGCCCACCTGTTTTGTGGCCTTTTTCCGCTGGACGAACTTGGCGCCCGGCCTTCGGGCGGGTATTTTGGGCGCGGCTGTGCCCGCAGCCTATTTTTGGCACACGGAGGCGCCTCGCAAAGTCTCGCGCCATTCCGAGTCCGCGGACGGTTGGCCAGCCCCACCCCCAAGGCTATAGCCCACCCGCTTTTGTGGCCTTTTTCCGCTGGACGAACTTGGCGCCCGGCCTTCGGGCGGGTATTTTTGGCGCGGCTGTGCCGCGGCCTATTTTTGGCACACGGAGGCCCCTCGCAAAGACTCAAGCCATTCCGAGTCCGGCGGACGAAGATGGCCGGCCCCACCCCCCAAGGCTATAGCCCACCCGTTTTTGTGGCCTTCTACCGCTGGACGAACTTGGCGCCCCGGCCTTCGGGAGGGTATTTTTGGGTGCGGCTTTGCCCGCAGCCTATTTTTGGCACACGGGGTGCCTCGCAAAGTCTCGCGCCATTCCGAGTCCGGCGGACGAAGTTGGCCAGCCCCACCCCCCAAGGCTATAGCCCACCCGTTTTTGTGGCCTTTTTCCGCTGGACGAACTTGGCGCCCCGGCCTTCGGGCGGCTATTTTGGGCGCGGCTGTGCCCGCAACCTATTTTTTGCACATGGAGGCGCCTTGCAAAGTCTCGCGCCATTCCGAGTCCGGCGGACGAAGTTTGCCAGCCCCACCCCCCAAGGCTATAGCCCACCCGTTTTTGTGGCCTTTTTCCGCTGGACGAACTTGGCGCCCCGGCGTTCGGGCGGGTATTTTTGGGCGCGGCTGTGCCCGCGGCCTAATTTTGGCACACGGAGGCGCCTCGCAAAGTCTCGCGCCATTCCGAGTCCGGCGGACGAAGTTGGCCAGCCCCACCCCCCAAGGCTATAGCCCACCCGTTTTTGTGGCCTTTTTCCGCTGGACGAACTTGGCGACCCGGCCTTCGGGCGGGTATTTTTGGGCGCGGCTGTGCCCGCGGCCTATTTTTGGCACAAGGAGGCGCCTCGCAAAGTCTCACGCCATTCCGAGTCCGGCGGACGAAGTTGTCCAGCCCCACCCGTAGCCCACCCGTTTTTGTGGCCTTTTTCCGCTGGACGAACTTGGCGCCCCGGCCTTCGGGCGGGTATTTTTGGGCGCGGCTGTGCCCGCGGCCTATTTTTGGCACACGGAGGCGCCTCGCAAAGTCTCGCGCCATTCCGAGTCCGGCGGACGAAGTTGGCCAGCCCCACCCCCAAGGCTATAGCCCACCCGTTTTTGTGGCCATTTTCCGCTGGACGAAATTGGTGCCCCGGCCTTCGGGCCTGTATTTTTGGGCGCGGCTGTCCCGCGGCCTATTTTTGGCACACGGAGGCGCCTCGCAAAGTCTCGCGCCATTACGAGTCCGGCGGACGAAGTTGGCCAGCCCAACCCCCCAAGGCTATAGCCCACCCGGGTTTGGGGCCTTTTTCCGCTGGACGTACTTGGCGCCCCGGCCTTCGGGCGGGTATTTTTGGCGCGGCTGTGCCCGCGCCTATTTTTGGCACACGGAGGCGCCTCGCAAAGTCTCGCGCCATTCCGAGTCCGGCGGACGGTTGGCCAGCCCCACCCCCAAGGCTATAGCCCACCCGCTTTTGTGGCCTTTTTCCGCTGGTCGAACTTGCCCCCCCGCCCTCGGGGGGGTAATTTTTGGCGCGGCTGTGACCGCGGCCTATTTTTGGCACACGGAGGCGCCTCGCAAAGTCTCGCGCCATTCCGAGTCCGGCGGACGAGTTGGCCAGCCCCACCCCCAAGGCTATAGCCCACCCGCTTTTGTGGCCTTTTTCCGCTGGACGAACTTGGCGCCCGGCCTTCGGGCGGGTATTTTGGGCGCGGCTGTGCCTGCGGCCTATTTTTGGCACACGGAGGCGCCCCGCACAGTCTCGCGCCATTCCGAGTCCGGCGGACGAAGTTGGCCAGCCCCACCCCCCACGGCTATAGCCCACCAGATTTCGTGGCCTTTTTCCGCTGGACGAACTTGGCGCCCCGGCCTTCGGGCGGGTATTTTTGGGCGCGGCTGTGCCCGCAACCTATTTTTGGCACACGGAGGCGCCTCGCAAAGTCTCGTGCCATTCCGAGTCCGGCGGACGAAGTTGGCCAGCCCCACCCCCCAAGGCTATAGCCCACCTGTTTTTGTGGCCTTTTTCCGCTGGACGAACTTGGCGCCCCGGCCTTCGGGCTGGTATTTTTGGGCGCGGCTTTGCCCGCGGCCTATTTTTTTCACACGGAGGCGCATCGCAAAGTCTCGCGCCATTCCGAGTCCGGCGGACGAAGTTTGCCAGCCCCACTCCCCAAGGCTATAGCCCACCCGTTTTTGTGGCCTTTTTCCGCTGGACGAACTTGGCGCCCTGGCCTTTGGGCGGGTATTTTTGGGTGCGGCTGTGCCCGCGGCCTATTTTTGGCACACGGAGGCGCCTCGCAAAGTCTCGCGCCATTCCGAGTCCGGCGGACGAAGTTGGCCAGCCCCACCCCCAAAGGCTATAGCCCACCCGCTTTTGTGGCCTTTTTCCGCTGGACGAACTTGGCGCCCGGCCTTCGGGCGGGTATTTTTGGCGCGGCTGTGCCCGCGGACTATTTTTGTCACACGGAGGCGCCTCGCAAAGTCTCGCGCCATTCCGCGTCCGGCGGACGGTTGGCCAGCCCCACCCCCAAGGCTATAGCCCACCCGCTTTTGTGGCCTTTTTCCGCTGGACGAACTTGGCGCCCGGCCTTCGGGCGGTATTTTTGGCGCGGCTGTGCCGCGCCTATTTTGGCACACGGAGGTGCCTCGCAAAGTCTCGCGCCATTCCGAGTCCGGCGGACGAAGTTGGCCAGCCCCACCCCCAAGGCTATAGCCCACCCGCTTTTGTGGCCTTTTTCCGCTGGACGAACTTGGCGCCCGGCCTTCGGGCGGGTATTTTTGGCGCGGCTGTGCCGCGGCCTATTTTTGGCACACGGAGGCGCCTCGCAAAGTCTCGCGCCATTCCGAGTCCGGCGGACGGTTGGCCAGCCCCACCCCCAAGGCTATAGCCCACCCGCTTTTGTGGCCTTTTACCGCTGGACGAACTTGGCGCCCCGGCCTTCGGGCGTGTATTTATCTCGGCGGCTGTGACCGCTGCCTATTTTTGGCACACGGAGGTGACTCGCACAGTCTCGCGCCATTCCGAGTCCGGCGGACGAAGTTGGCCGGCCACACCCCCGCAGGCCACTGCCCTCTCGCTATTGTGGCCTTTTTCCGCTGGACGAACTTGGCGCCCCGGCCTTCGGGCAGGTATTTTTGGGCGCGGCTGTGCCCGCGGCCTATTTTTGGCACACGGAGGAGCCTCGCAAAGTCTCCCGCCATTCCGAGTCCGGCGGACGAAGTTGGCCAGCCCAACCCCCCAAGGCTATAGCCCACCCGTTTTTGTGGCCTTTTTCCGCTGGATGAACTTGGCGCACCGGCCTTCGGGCAGGTATTTTTGGATGCGGCTGTGCCTGCGGCCTATTTTTGGCACACGGAGGCGCCTCGCAAAGTCTCGCGCCATTCCGAGTCCGACGGACGAAGTTGGCCAGCCCCACCCCCCAAGGCTATAGCCCACCCGTTTTTGTGGCCTTTTTCCGCTGGTCGAACTTGGTTCCCCGGCCTTCGGGCGGGTATTTTTGGACGAGGCTGTGCCCGCGGCCTATTTTTGGCACACGCAGGTGCCTCGCAAAGTCTCGCGCCATTCCGAGTCCGGCGGACAAAGCTGGCCAGCCCCACCCCCCAAGGCTATAGCCCACCCGTTTTTGTGGCCTTTTTCCGCTGGACGAACTTGGCGCCCCGGCCTTCGGGCGGGTATTTTTGGGCGCGGCTGTACCCGCGGCCTATTTTTGGCACACGGAGGCGCCTCGCAAAGTCTCACGCCATTCCGAGTCCGGCGGACGAAGTTGGCCAGCCCCACCCCCAAGGCTATAGCCCACCCGCTTTTGTGGCCTTTTTCCGCTGGACGAACTTGGCGCCCGGCCTTCGGGCGGGTATTTTTGGCGCGGCTGTGACCGCGGCCTATTTTTGGCACACGGAGGTGCCTCGCAAAGTCTCGCGCCATTCCGAGTCCGGCGGACGGTTGGCCAGCCCCACCCCCAAGGCTATAGCCCACCCGCTTTTGTGGCCTTTTTCCGCTGGACGAACTTGGCGCCCGGCCTTCGGGCGGGTATTTTTGGCGCGGCTGTGCCCGCGGCCTATTTTTGGCACACGGAGGCCCTCGCAAAGTCTCGCGCCATTCCGAGTCCGGCGGACGGTTGGCCAGCCCCACCCCCAAGGCTATAGCCCACCCGTTTTTGTGGCCTTTTTCCGCTGGACGAACTTGGCGCCCCGGCCTTCGGGCGGGTATTTATGGGCGCGGCTGTTCCGCGGCCAAATTTTGGCACATGGATGTGCCTCGCAAAGTCTCGCGCCATTCCGAGTCCGGCGGACGAAGTTGGCCAGCCCCACCCCCCAAGGCGGTAGCCCACCCCGTTTTGCGGCATTTTTCCGCTGGACGTCCGTGGCGCCCAGGCCTTCGGGCGGGTATGTTTGGGCGCGGCTGTGCCGCGCCTATTTTTGGCACACGGAGGCGCCTCGCAAAGTCTCGCGCCATTCCGAGTCCGGCGGACGAAGTTGGCCAGCCCCACCCCCAAGGCTATAGCCCACCCGCTTTTGTGGCCTTTTTCCGCTGGACGAACTTGGCGCCCGGCCTTCGGGCGGGTATTTTTGGCGCGGCTGTGCCGCGGCCTATTTTTGGCACACGGAGGCGCCTCGCAAAGTCTCGCGCCATTCCGAGTCCGGCGGACGGTTGGCCAGCCCCACCCCCAAGGCTATAGCCCACCCGTTTTGTGGCCTTTTTCCGCTGGACGAACTTGGCGCCCGGCCTTCGGGCGGTTATTTTTGGCGCGGCTGTGCCCGCGGCCTAATTTTTGGCACACGGAGGTGCCTCGCAAAGTCTCGCGCCATTCCGAGTCCGGCGGACGGTTGGCCAGCCCCACCCCCAAGGCTATAGCCCACCCGCTTTTGTGGCCTTTTTCCGCTGGACGAACTTGGCGCCCGGCCTTCGGGCGGGTATTTTTGGCGCGGCTGTGCCCGCGGCCTATTTTTGGCACACGGAGGTGCCTCGCAAAGTCTCGCGCCATTCCGAGTCCGGCGGACGGTTGGCCAGCCCCACCCCCAAGGCTATAGCCCACCCGCTTTTGTGGCCTTTTTCCGCTGGACGAACTTGGCGCCCGGCCTTCGGGCGGGTATTTTTGGCGCGGCTGTGCCGCGGCCTATTTTTGGCACACGGAGGTGCCTCGCAAAGTCTCGCGCCATTCCGAGTCCGGCGGACGGTTGGCCAGCCCCACCCCCAAGGCTATAGCCCACCCGTTTTGTGGCCTTTTTCCGCTGGACGAACTTGGCGCCCGGCCTTCGGGCGGGTATTTTTGGCGCGGCTGTGCCCGCGCCTATTTTTGGCACACGGAGGCGCCTCGCAAAGTCTCGCGCCATTCCGAGTCCGGCGGACGAGTTGGCCAGCCCCACCCCCAAGGCTATAGCCCACCCGCTTTTGTGGCCTTTTTCCGCTGGACGAACTTGGCGCCCGGCCTTCGGGCGGGTATTTTTGGCGCGGCTGTGGCCGCGGCCTATTTTTGGCACACGGAGGCGCCTCGCAAAGTCTCGCGCCATTCCGAGTCCGGCGGACGAGTTGGCCAGCCCCACCCCCAAGGCTATAGCCCACCCGCTTTTGTGGCCTTTTTCCGCTGGACGAACTTGGCGCCCGGCCTTCGGGCGGGTATTTTTGGCGCGGCTGTGCCGCGGCCTATTTTTGGCACACGGAGGTGCCTCGCAAAGTCTCGCGCCATTCCGAGTCCGGCGGACGGTTGGCCAGCCCCACCCCCAAGGCTATAGCCCACACATTTTTGTGGCCTTTATCCGCTGGACGAACTTGGCGCCCCGGCCTTCGGGCGGGTATTTTTGGGCGCGGCTGTGCCGCAGCCTATTTTTGGCACACGGAGGTGCCTCGCGAAGTCTCGCGCCATTCCGAGTCCGGCGGACGGTTGGCCAGCCCCACCCCCAAGGCTATAGCCCACCCGCTTTTGTGGCCTTTTTCCGCTGGACGAACTTGGCGCCCGGCCTTCGGGCGGGTATTTTTGGCGCGGCTGTGCCGCGCCTATTTTTGGCACACGGAGGCGCCTCGCAAAGTCTCGCGCCATTCCGAGTCCGGCGGACGAAGTTGGCCAGCCCCACCCCCAAGGCTATAGCCCACCCGCTTTTGTGGCCTTTTTCCGCTGGACGAACTTGGCGCCCGGCCTTCGGGCGGGTATTTTGGGCGCGGCTGTGCCGCGCCTATTTTTGGCACACGGAGGCGCCTCGCAAAGTCTCGCGCCATTCCGAGTCCGGCGGACGGTTGGCCAGCCCCACCCCCAAGGCTATAGCCCACCCGCTTTTGTGGCCTTTTTCCGCTGGACGAACTTGGCGCCCGGCCTTCGGGCGGGTATTTTGGGCGCGGCTGTGCCCGCGGCCTATTTTTGGCACACGGAGGCGCCTCGCAAAGTCTCGCGCCATTCCGAGTCCGGCGGACGAGTTGGCCAGCCCCACCCCCAAGGCTATAGCCCACCCGCTTTTGTGGCCTTTTTCCGCTGGACGAACTTGGCGCCCGGCCTTCGGGCGGGTATTTTTGGCGCGGCTGTGCCCGCAGCATATTTTTGGGACACGGAGGCGCCTCGCAAAGTCTCGCGCCATTCCGAGTCCGGCGGACGGTTGGCCAGCCCCACCCCCAAGGCTATAGCCCACCCGCTTTTGTGGCCTTTTTCCGCTGGACGAACTTGGCGCCCGGCCTTCGGGCGGGTATTTTTGGCGCGGCTGTGCCCGCGGCCTATTTTTGGCACACGGAGGCGCCTCGCAAAGTCTCGCGCCATTCCGAGTCCGGCGGACGAGTTGGCCAGCCCCACCCCCAAGGCTATAGCCCACCCGCTTTTGTGGCCTTTTTCCGCTGGACGAACTTGGCGCCCGGCCTTCGGGCGGGTATTTTTGGCGCGGCTGTGCCCGCGGCCTATTTTTGGCACACGGAGGCGCCTCGCAAAGTCTCGCGCCATTCCGAGTCCGGCGGACGGTTGGCCAGCCCCACCCCCAAGGCTATAGCCCACCCGCTTTTGTGGCCTTTTTCCGCTGGACGAACTTGGCGCCCGGCCTTCGGGCGGGTATTTTGGCGCGGCTGTGACCGCGGCCTATTTTTGCACATGGAGGCCCCTCGCAAAGTCTCGCGCCATTCCTAGTCCGGCGGACGAAGTCGGCCAGCCCCACCCCCAAGGCTATAGCCCACCCGCTTTTGTGGCCTTTTTCCGCTGGACGAACTTGGCGCCCGGCCTTCGGGCGGGTATTTTTGGCGCGGCTGTGCCGCGGCCTATTTTTGGCACACGGAGGCGCCTCGCAAAGTCTCGCGCCATTCCGAGTCCGGCGGACGGTTGGCCAGCCCCACCCCCAAGGCTATAGCCCACCCGCTTTTGTGGCCTTTTTCCGCTGGACGAACTTGGCGCCCGGCCTTCGGGCGGGTATTTTGGGCGCGGCTGTGCCGCGGCCTATTTTTGGCACACGGAGGCGCCTCGCAAAGTCTCGCGCCATTCCGAGTCCGGCGGACGAAGTTGGCCAGCCCCACCCCCAAGGCTATAGCCCACCCGCTTTTGTGGCCTTTTTCCGCTGGACGAACTTGGCGCCCGGCCTTCGGGCGGGTATTTTTGGCGCGGCTGTGCCCGGCCTATTTTTGGCACACGGAGGTGCCTCGCAAAGTCTCGCGCCATTCCGAGTCCGGCGGACGAAGTTGGCCAGCCCCACCCCCAAGGCTATAGCCCACCCGCTTTTGTGGCCTTTTCCGCTGGACGAACTTGGCGCCCGGCCTTCGGGCGGGTATTTTTGGCGCGGCTGTGCCGCAACCTATTTTTGGCACACGGAGGCGCCTCGCAAAGTCTCGCGCCATTCCGAGTCCGGCGGACGAAGTTGGCCAGCCCCACCCCCAAGGCTATAGCCCACCCGTTTTGTGGCCTTTTTCCGCTGGACGAACTTGGCGCCCGGCCTTCGGGCGGGTATTTTTGGCGCGGCTGTGCCCGCGGCCTATTTTTGGCACACGGAGGCGCCTCGCAAAGTCTCGCGCCATTCCGAGTCCGGCGGACGGTTGGCCAGCCCCACCCCCAAGGCTATAGCCCACCCGCTTTTGTGGCCTTTTTCCGCTGGACGAACTTGGCGCCCGGCCTTCGGGCGGGTATTTTTGGCGCGGCTGTGCCCGCGGCCTATTTTTGGCACACGGAGGCGCCTCGCAAAGTCTCGCGCCATTCCGAGTCCGGCGGACGAAGTTGGCCAGCCCCACCCCCAAGGCTATAGCCCACCCGCTTTTGTGGCCTTTTTCCGCTGGACGAACTTGGCGCCCGGCCTTCGGGCGGGTATTTTTGGCGCGGCTGTGACCGCGCCTATTTTTGGCACACGGAGGCGCCTCGCAAAGTCTCGCGCCATTCCGAGTCCGGCGGACGAAGTTGGCCAGCCCCACCCCCAAGGCTATAGCCCACCCGCTTTTGTGGCCTTTTTCCGCTGGACGAACTTGGCGCCCGGCCTTCGGGCGGGTATTTTTGGCGCGGCTGTGCCCGCGCCTATTTTTGGCACACGGAGGCGCCTCGCAAAGTCTCGCGCCATTCCGAGTCCGGCGGACGAAGTTGGCCAGCCCCACCCCCAAGGCTATAGCCCACCCGCTTTTGTGGCCTTTTTCCGCTGGACGAACTTGGCGCCACGGCCTTCGGGCGGGTAATTTTGGACGCGGCTGTGCCCGCGGCCTATTTTTGGCACACGGAGGCGCCTCGCAAAGTCTCGCGCCATTCCGAGTCCGGCGGACGAAGTTGGCCAGCCCCACCCCCCAAGGCTATAGCCCACCCGTTTTTGTGGCATTTTTCCACTGGACGAACTTGGCGCCCCGGCCTTCGGGCGGGTATTTTTGGGCGCGGCTGTGGCTGCGGCCTATTTTTGGCACACGGAGGCGCCTCGCAAAGTCTCGCGCCATTCCGAGTCCGGCGGACGAAGTTGGCCAGCCCCACCCCCCAAGGCTATAGCCCACCCGGTTTTGTGGCCTTTTTCCGCTGGACGAACATGGCGCCCCGGCCTTCGGGCGGGTATTGTATGGGCCGGCTGTGCCCGCGGCCTTTTGTTGGCACACGGAGGAGCCTCGCACCTTCTCGCGCCATTCCGAGTCCGGCGGACGGTTGGCCAGCCCCACCCCCAAGGCTATAGCCCACCCGCTTTTGTGGCCTTTTTCCGCTGGACGAACTTGGCGCCCGGCCTTCGGGCTGGTATTTTGGGCGCGGCTGTGACCGCGGCCTATTTTTGGCACACGGAGGTGCCTCGCAAAGTCTCGCGCCATTCCGAGTCCGCGGACGGTTGGCCAGCACCACCCCCCAAGGCTATAGCCCACCCGCTTTTGTGGCATTTTTCCGCTGGACGAACTTGGCGCCCGGCCTTCGGGCGGGTATTTTTGGCGCGGCTGTGCCGCGGCCTATTTTTGGCACACGGAGGCGCCACGCAAAGTCTCGCGCCATTCCGAGTCCGGCGGACGAAGTTGGCCAGCCCCACCCCCCAAGGCTATAGCCCACCCGCTTTTGTGGCCTTTTTCTGCTGGACGAACTTGGCGCCCCGGCCTTCGGGCGGGTATTTTTGGGAACGGCTGTACCCGCGGCCTATTTTTGGCACACGGAGGCGCCACGCAAAGTCTCACGCCATTCCGAGTCCGGCGGACAAAGTTGGCCAGCCCCACCCCCCAAGGCTATAGCCCACCCGCTTTTGTGGCCTTTTTCCGCTGGACGAACTTGGCGCCCCGGCCTTCGGGCGGGTATTTTTGGGCGCGGCTGTGCCTGCGGCCTATTTTTAGCACATGGAGGCGCCTCGCAAAGTCTCGCGCCATTCCGAGTCCGGCGGACGAAGTGGGGCAGCCCCACCCCCCAAGGCTATAGCGCACCCGTTTTTGTGGCCTTTTTCCGCTGGACGAACTTGGCGCCCCGGCCTTCGGGCGGGTATTTTTGGGCGCGGCTGTGCCCGCGGCCTATTTTTGGTACACGGAGGTGCCACCCAAACTCTAGCCCCCATCCGAGTACCGCGGACCAAGTTGGCCAGCCCCACCCCCAAGGCTATAGCCCACCCGCTTTTGTGGCCTTTTTCCGCTGGACGAACTTGGCGCCCGGCATTCGGGCGGGTATTTTGGGCGCGGCTGTGCCCGCGCCCTATTTTTGGCACACGGAGGTGCCTCGCAAAGTCTCGCGCCATTCCGAGTCCGGCGGACGAAGTTGGCCAGCCCCACCCCCAAGGCTATAGCCCACCCGCTTTTGTGGCCTTTTTCCGCTGGACGAACTTGGCGCCCGGCCTTCGGGCGGGTATTTTTGGCGCGGCTGTGCCCGCGGCCTATTTATGGCACACGGAGGTGCCTCGCAAAGTCTCGCGCCATTCCGAGTCCGGCGGACGAAGTTGGCCAGACCCCACCCCCAAGGCTATAGCCCACCCGCTTTTGTGGCCTTTTTCCGCTGGACGAACTTGGCGCCCGGCCTTCGGGCGGGTATTTTGGCGCGGCTGTGCCGCGGCCTATTTTTGGCACACGGAGGCGCCTCGCAAAGTCTCGCGCCATTCCGAGTCCGGCGGACGAAGTTGGCCAGCCCCACCCCCAAGGCTATAGCCCACCCGTTTTGTGGCCTTTTTCCGCTGGACGAACTTGGCGCCCGGCCTTCGGGCGGGTATTTTTGGCGCGGCTGTGCCCGCGGCCATTTTTTGGCACACGGAGGCGCCTCGCAAAGTCTCGCGCCATTCCGAGTCCGGCGGACGAAGTTGGCCAGCCCCACCCCCCAAGGCTATAGCCCACCCGATTTTGTGGCATTTTTCCGCTGGACGAACTTGGCGCCACGGCCTTCGGGCGGGTATTTTTGGGCGCGGCTGTGCCCGCGGCCTATTTTTGGCACACGGAGGCGCCTCGCAAAGTCTCGCGCCATTCCGAGTCCGGCGGACGAAGTTGGCCAGCCCCACCCCCAATGCGATAGCCCACCCGGTTTTGGGGCCGTTTTCCGCTGGACGAACATGGCGCCCCAGGCCTTCGGGCGGGTATTTTTGGGCGCGGCTGTGCCCGCGGCCTATTTTTGGCACACGGAGGCGCCTCGCAAAGTCTCGCGCCATTCCGAGTCCGGCGGACGAAGTTGGCCCGCCCCACCCCCAAGGCTATAGCCCACCCGTTTTTGTGGCCTTTTTCCGCTGGACGAACTTGGCGCCCCGGCCATCGTGCGGATATGGTTTGGCGCGGCTGTGACCGCGGCCTATTTTTGGCACACGGAGGTGCCTCGCAAAGTCTCGCGCCATTCCGAGTCCGGCGGACGAAGTTGGCCAGCCCCACCCCCCAAGGCTATAGCCCACCCGTTTTTGTGGCCTTTTTCCGCTGGACGAACTTGGCGCCTTGGACTTCGGGCGGGTATTTTTGGGCGCGGCTGTGCCCGCTGCCTATTTTTGGTACACGGTGGTTCCTCGTAAAGTCTCGGGCCTTTCCTTGTCCGGCGTACGACGTTGGCCAGCCCCCCCCCCCAAGGCAATCGCCCACCCGTTTTTGTGGCCTTTTCCCGCGGTACGACCTTGGTGGCCCGCCCTTCGGGTGGGTATTTTGGGCGCGTCTGTGCCCGCGGCCTATTTTTGGCACACGGAGGCGCCTCACAAAGTCTCGCGCCATTCCGAGTCCGGCGGACGGTTGGCCAGCCCCACCCCCAAGGCTATAGCCCACCCGCTTTTGTGGCCTTTTTCCGCTGGACGAACTTGGCGCCCGGCCTTCGGGCGGGTATTTTTGGCGCGGCTGTGCCCGCGGCCTATTTTTGGCACACGGAGGCGCCTCGCAAAGTCTCGCGCCATTCCGAGTCCGGCGGACGAAGTTGGCCAGCCCCACCCCCAAGGCTATAGCCCACCCGCTTTTGTGGCCTTTTTCCGCTGGACGAACTTGGCGCCCGGTCTTCGGGTGGGTATTTTTGGGCGCGGCTGTGCCTGCGGCCTATTTTTGGCACACGGAGGCGCCTCGCAAAGTCTCGCGCCATTCCGAGTCCGGCGGACGAAGTTGGCCAGCCCCACCCCCAAGGCTATAGCCCACCCGTTTTTTTGGCCTTTTTCCGCTGGACGAACTTGGCGCCCGGCCTTCGGGCGGGTATTTTGGGCGCGGCTGTTCCGCGGCCTATTTTTGTCACATGGAGGTGCCTCGCAAAGTCTCGCGCCATTCCGAGTCAGTCGGACGAAGTTGGCCAGCCCCACCCCCCAAGGCTATAGCCCACCCGTTTTTGTGGCCTTTTTCGGCTGGACGAACTTGGCGCCCGGCCTTCGGGCGGGTATTTTGGGCGCGGCTGTGCCCGCCGCCTAATGTTGGCACCCGGAGGTGCCTCGCAAAGTCTCGCGCCATTCCGAGTCCGGCGGACGAAGTTGGCCAGCCCCACCCCCAAGGCTATAGCCCACCCGTTTTTGTGGCCTTTTTCCGCTGGACGAACTTGGCGCCCCGGCCTTCGGGCGGGAATTAATTGGCGTGGCTGTGACCGCGGCCTATTTTTGGCACACGGAGGTGCCTCGCAAAGTCTCGCGCCATTCCGAGTCCGGCGGACGAAGTTGGCCAGCCCCACCCCCAAGGCTATAGCCCACCCGTTTTTGTGGCCTTTTTCCGCTGGACGAACTTGGCGCCCCGGCCGTCGGGCGGGGATTTTTGGGCGCCCGTGTGCCCGCGGCCTATTTTTAGCACAAGGAGGCGCCTCGCAAAGTCTCGCGCCATTCCGAGTCCGCGGACGAAGTTGGCCAGCCCCACCCCCCACGGCTAGAGCCCACCCGCATTTGTGGCCTTTTACGGCTGGACGATCTTGGCGCCCCTGCCTTCGGTCGGGTTTTTTTGGAAGCGGCGATGACCGCGGCCTATTTTTGGCACACGGAGGCGCCTCGCAAATTCAAGCGCCAATCCGAGTACCGCGGACTAAGCAGGCCAGCCCCACGGACCAACGGTCAAGCAGACCCGTTTTTGTGGCCGTTTTCCGCTGGACGAACTTGGCGGCCCGGCCTTCGGGCGGGTATTTTTGGGCGCGGCTGTGCCCGCGGCCTATTTTTGGCACACGGAGGCGCCTCGCAAAGTCTCGCGCCATTCCGAGTCCGGCGGACGAAGTTGGCCAGCCCCACCCCCCAAGGCTATAGCCCACCCGTTTTTGTGGCCTTTTTCCACTGGACGAACTTGGCGCCCCGGCCTTCGGGCGGGCATTTTTTGGTGCGGCTGTTCCCGCAGCCTATTTTTGGCTCACGGAGGTGCCTCGCAAAGTCTCGCGCCATTCCGAGTCCGGCGGACGAAGTTGGCCAGCCCCACCCCCCAAGGCTATAGCCCACCCGTTTTTGTGGCCTTTTTCCGCTGGACGAACTTGGCGCCCCGGCCTTCGGGCGGGTATTTTTGGGCGCGGCTGTGCCCGCGGCCTATATTGGCACACGGAGGTGCCTCGCAAAGTCTCGCGCCATTCCGAGTCCGGCGGACGAAGTTGGCCAGCCCCACCCCCAAGGCTATAGCCCACCCGTGTTTGTGGCCTTTTTCCGCTGGACGAACTTGGCGCCCCGGCCTTCGGGCGGGTATTTTTGGGCGCGGCTGTGCCCGCGGCCTATTTTTGGCACACGGAGGCGCCTCGCAAAGTCTCGCGCCATTCCGAGTCCGGCGGACGAAGTTGGCCAGCCCCACCCCCCAAGGCTATAGCCCACCCGTTTTTGTGGCCTTTTTCCGCTGGACGAACTTGGCGCCCCGGCCTTCGGGCGCGTATTTTTGGGCGCGGCTGTGCCCGCGGCCTGTTTTTGGCACACGGAGGTGCCTCGCAAAGTCTCGCGCCATTCCGAGTCCGGCGGACGAAGTTGGCCAGCCCCACCCCCGAAGGCTATACCCCACCCGTTTTTGTGGCCTTTTTCCGCTGGACGAACTTGGCGCCCCGGCCTTCGGGCGGGTATTTTTGGCACACGGAGGCGCCCTGCAAAGTCTCGCGCCATTCCGAGTCTTGTGGACGAAGTCGGCCAGCCCCACCCCCCAAGGCTATAGCCCACCCGTTTTGTGGCCTTTTTCCGCTGGACGAACTTGGCGCCCCGGCCTTCGTACGGGTATTTTTGGGAGCGGCTGTGGCCGCGGCCTATATTTGGCACACGGAGGCACCTCGCAAAGTCTCGCGTCATTCCGAGTCCGGCGGACGAAGTTGGCCAGCCCCACCCCCCAAGGCTATAGCCCACCCGTTTTTTTGGCCTTTTTCCGCTGGACGAACGTGGCACCCGGCCTACGGGCGGGTTTTTTTGGCGGCGGCTGTGGGCGCGGCCTATTTTTGGCACACGGAGGCGCCTCGCAAAGTCTCGCGCCATTCCGAGTCCGGCGGACGAAGTTGGCCAGCCCCACCCCCCAAGGCTATAGCCCACCCGTTTTTGTGGCCTTTTTCCGCTGGACGAACTTGGCGCCCCGGCCTTTGGCCGGGTATTTTGTTGCGCAGCTGTGGCCGCGGCCTATTTTTGGCACACGGAGGCGCCTCGCAAAGTCTCGCGCCATTCCGAGTCCGGCGGACGAAGTCGGCCAGCCCCACCCCAAGGCTATAGCCCACCCGTTTTGTGGCCTTTTTCCGCTGGACGAACTTGGCGCCCGGCCTTCGGCGGGTATTTTTGGCGCGGCTGTGCCTGCGGCCTATTTTTGGCACACGGAGGCGCCTCGCAAAGTCTCGCGCCATTCCGAGTCCGGCGGACGAGTTGGCCAGCCCCACCCCCAAGGCTATAGCCCACCCGTTTTGTGGCCTTTTTCCGCTGGACGAACTTGGCGCCCGGCCTTCGGGCGGGTATTTTTGGGCGCGGCTGTTCCTCGGCCTATTTTTTGGAACCACGGAGGCCCCTCGCAAGGTCTCGCGCCATTCCGAGTCCGCGGACAGAAGTTGGCCAGCCCACGCCCCCAGGCTATAGCCCACCACGTTTTTGTGGCCTTTTCCGCTGGGCCGGCTTGGCGCCCCGGCCTTCGGGGCGGATTGTGCAGGCGCGGCTGTGCCCGTTGTCTATTTTTGGCACATGGAAGTGCCTGTAAGTCTCGCCATTCCGATCCGGCGGTGAGATGCCACATGGCCCACCCCCAGGCTATAGCCCACCCGTTTTGTGGCCTTTTCCGCTGGGGCCGAACTTGCGCCCGGCCTTCGGGCGGTTATTTTGGGCGTGGCTGTGGCCGCGGCCATTTTTGGCACATGGAGCGCCGCATAGTCTCGCGCCATTCCGAGTCCGAGCGGACCAAATAGGCCAGCCCCACCCCCAAGGCTATAGCCCACCCGTTTGTGGCCTTTCGCTGGACCGAACTTGGCGCCCGGCCTTGGCCAGGTATTTTGTTAGCGGCTGTGCCCGTGACTATTTGTGGCAGCTGAGGCAGCTCGCAAAGTCTCGCCATTCCGAGTCCGCCCGGACGAAGTTGGCCCCACCAGGCTGCTATAGCCTTCCCCGTTTTTGTAGCCTTTTCCGCTGGACGGGTGGCGCCCCTGGCCCTTCAGGCGGGTATTTTCTGGGCGCGGCTGTCGTGCCCAACTATTTTGACCTGAGGAGAGGTGCTCACTAAGTCTAGGTGCCATTTCCAGTCCAGCCCGGGCGAGATGAGCAGCCCCCACCCCAAAGGCTATAGCCACCCGTTTTTCGCCTTTTCCGCTGAATGAACATGGCTCCCCGGACTTCAGGCGGGTATTTTTGGCGCGGCTGTGCCCATGGCCTATTTTGACACACGGAGGTGCCTCGCAAAGTCTCACGCCATTCCGAGTCGGCGGGGGAAGTTGGCCAGCCCCACCCCCAAGGCTATAGCCCACCGTTTTTGTGGCCTTTTTCCGCTGGAGCCAACTTGCGCCCAGCTTGGGCGGGTATTTTTAGTGCGGCTGTGCCCGCGACCAATTCCCAGCAGCACGGTGCCCTGCAAAGTCTCGCGCCATTCCGAGTCCGGCGGATGAAGTTGGCCAGCCCCCCCCCAAGGCTATAGCCCACCCATTTTTGTGGCCTTTTCCGCTGGGCGAACTTGGCGCCCCGGCGCCCGGGCGGGTACAGGCGCGGCTGTGCCCTGGCCAATTTTGGCACACGGAGGTGCCTGTAATGTCTCGCGCCATTCCGGGTCCGGCGGACCCAGTTGGTGGGCGAACTTGGTGCCCGGCCTTGGGCGGGTATTTTTGAAGCGCGGCTGTGCCTGCGGCCCTATTTTGGCACACGAGGCGCCTCGCAAAGTCTCGCGCCATGGCCTTTTTCCGCTGGCCGAACTTGGCGCCCGGCCTTCGGGCGGGTATTTTTGGGCGCGGCTGTGCCCGCGGCCTATTTTTGGCACATGGGTGCCTCGCAAAGTCTCGCGCCATTCCGAGGTCCGGCGGACGAAGTTGGCCAGCCCCACCCCCAAGGCTATAGCCCACCCGTTTTGTGGCTTTTTCCGCTGGGACGAACTTGGCGCCCGGCCTTCGGGCGGGTATTTTTGGGCGCGGCTGTGCCCGCGGCCTATTTTTTGGCACGGAGGCGCCCGCAAAGTCTCGCGCCATTCCGAGTCCGGCGGACGAAGTTGGCCAGCCCCACCCCCAAGGCTATAGCCCACCCGTTTTTGTGGCCTTTTTCCGCTGGGCCGAACTTGGCGCCCGGCCTTCGGGCGGGGTATTTTTAGGCGCGGCTGTGCCCTGCGGCCTATTTTTGGCACACGGAGGCCCCTCGCAAAGTCTCGCGCCATTCCGAGTCCGGCGGACGAAGTTGGCCAGCCCCACCCCCAAGGCTATAGCCCACCCGTTTTTGTGGCCTTTTTCCGCTGGACGAACTTGGCGCCCCGGCCTTCGGGCGGGTATTTTTGGGCGCGGCTGTGGCCGCGGCCTATTTTTGGCACACGGAGGCTCCTCGCAAAGTCTCGCGCCATTCCGAGTCGGGCGGACGAAGTTGGCCAGCCCCACGCCCCAAGGCTATGGCCCACCCGTTTTTGTGGGTTTTTCCGCTGGACGAACTTGGCGCCCCGGCCTTCCGCCGGGTATTTTTGGGCGCGGCTGTGGCCGCGGCCTATTTTTGGCACACGGAGGCTCCTCGCAAAGTCTCGCGCCATTCCGAGTCCGGCGGACGAAGTTGGCCAGCCCCACCCCCAAGGCTATAGCCCACCCGTTTTTGTGGCCTTTTTCCGCAGGTCGAACTTGGCGCCCCGGCCTTCGGGCGGTTATTTTTGGGCGCGGCTGTGCCCGCGGCCTATTTTTGGCACACGGAGCCCCTCGCAAAGTCTCGCGCCATTCCGAGTCCGGCGGACGAAGTTGGCCAGCCCCACCCCCCAAGGCTATAGCCCACCCGTTTTTGTGGCCTTTTTCCGCTGGACGAACTTGGCGCCCCGGCCTTCGGGCGGGTATTTTTGGGCGCGGCTGTGCCCTTGGCCTATTTTTGGCACACGGAGGCCCTCGCAAGTCTCGCGCCATTCCGAGTCCGGCGGACAGAGTTGGCCAGCCCCACCCCCAAGGCTATAGCCCACCGTTTTTGTGGCCTTTTTCCGCTGGACGAACTTGGCGCCCGGCTTCGGGGGCGGTTATTTTTGGGCGCGGCTGTGCCGCGGCCTTTTTTGGCACACACGGGCGCCTCGCAAAGTCTCGCGCCAGTCCGAGTCCGGCGGACGAAGTTGGCCAGCCCCACCCCCAAGGCTATAGCCCACCCGTTTTTGTGGCCTTTTTCCGCTGGGCGAACTTGGCGCCCGGCCTTGGGCGGGTATTTTTGGGCGCGGCTGTGCCCCTTGGCCTATTTTGGCAGCACGGAGGCGCCTCGCAAAGTCTCGTGCCATTCCGAGTCCGGCGGACGAAGTTGGCCAGCCCCACCCCCCAGGCTAAAGCCCACCCGTTTTTGTGGCCTTTTCCGCTGGGCCGAACTTGGCGCCCGGCCTTCGGGCGGGTATTTTTGGCGCGGCTGTGCCCGCGGCCTATTTTTGGCACACGGAGGCGCCTCGAAAAGTATCGCGCCATTCCGAGTCCGGCGGACGAAGTTGGACAGCCCCACCGCCCAAGGCTAAAGCCCACCCGATTTTGTGGCCTGTTTGCGCTGGGCGAACTTGGCGCCCGGCCTTCGGGCGGGTATTTTTGGCGCGGCTATGCCCGCGGCCTATTTTTGGCACACGGAGGGGCCTCGCAAAGTCTCGCGCCATTCCGTGTCCGGCGGACGACCTTGGCCAGCCCCCCCCCCAAGGCTATAGCCCACCCGTTTTGTGGCCTTTTTCCGCTGGACGAACTTGGCGCCCGGCCTTGGGCGGGTATTTTTTGGGCGCGGCTGTGCCCCGCGGCCTATTTTGGCACACGGAGGCCCCTCGCAAAGTCTCGGGCCATTCCGAGTCCGGCGGACAAAGTTGGCCAGCCCCACCCCCCAAGGCTATAGCCCACCCGTTTTTTTTTGTGGCCTTTTTCCGCTGGACGAACTTGGCGCCCGGCCTTCGGGCGGGTATTTTTTGGCGCGGCTGTGCCCGCTTGGCCCGGCCTTTTTTGGCACGGAGAGGCCTCGCAAAGTCTCGCGCCATTCCGAGTCCGGGCGGACGAAGTTGGCCAGCCCCACCCCCAAGGCTATAGCCCACCCGTTTTTGTGGCCTTTTTCCGCTGGACGAACTTGGCGCCCGGCCTTCGGGCGGGTATTTTTGCAGGGCGCGGCTGTGCCCCGCGGCCTATTTTTGGCACACGGAGGCGCCTCGCAAAGTCTCGCGCCATTCCGAGTCCGGCGGACGAAGTTGGCCAGCCCCACCCCCAAGGCTATAGCCCACCCGTTTTTGTGGCCTTTTTCCGCTGGGCCGAACTTGGCGCCCGGCCTTCGGGGGGTATTTTTGGGCGCGGCTGTGCCTGCGGCCTAATTTTGGCACACGGAGGAGCCTCGCAAAGTCTGGCGCAATTCTGAGTCCGGCGGACGAAGTTGGCCAGCCCCAGCCCCCAAGGCTAAAGCCCACCCGTTTTGTGGCCTTTTTCCGCTGGGACGAACTTGGCGCCCGGCCTTCGGGCGGTTATTTTTGGCGCGGCTGTGCCCGCGGCCTATTTTGGCACACGGAGGTGCCCTCGCAAAGTCTCGCGCCATTCCGAGTCCGGCGGACGAAGTTGGCCAGCCCCACCCCCAAGGCTATTGCCCACCCGTTTTTGTGGCATTTTTCCGCTGGGCCGAACTTGGCGCCCGGCCTTCGGGCGGGTATTTTTAGGCGCGGCTGTGCCCGCGGCCTATTTTTGGCACACGGAGGGTGCCTCGCAAAGTCTCGCGCCATTCCGAGTCCGGGGGACGAAGTTGGCCAGCCCCACCCCCAAGGCTATAGCCCACCCGTTTTTGTGGCCTTTTTCCGCTGGACGAACTTGGCGCCCCGGCCTTCGGGCGGGTATTTTTGGGCGCTGCTGTGCCCGTGGCCTATTTTTGGCACACGGAGGCGCCTCGCAAAGTCTCGCGCCATTCCGAGTCCGGCGGACGAAGTTGGCCAGCCCCACCCCCCAAGGCTATAGCCCACCCGTTTTTGTGGCCTTTTACCGCTGGACGAACTTGGCGCCCCGGCCGTCGGGCGGGTGTTGTTGGGCGCGGCTGTGCCCTGGCCTATTGGCACATGGAGGCGCCTCACAAAGTCTCGCGCCATTCCGAGTCCGGCGGACGAAGTTGGCCAGCCCCACCTCCCAAGGCTATAGCCCGCCTGTTTTTGTGGCCTTTTTCCGCTGGACGAACTTGGCGCCCCGGCCTTCGGGGAGGGTATTTTTGGGCACGGCTGTGCCCGCGGCCTATTTTTGGCACACGGAGGCGCCTCGCAAAGTCTCGCGCCATTCCGAGTCCGGCGGACGAAGTTGGCCAGCCCCACCTCCCAAGGCTATAGCCCACCCGTTTTTTTGGCCTTTTTCCGCTGGGCCGAACTTGGCGCCCGGCCTTCGGGCGGGTATTTTTGGCGCGGCTGTGCCCGTGGCCTATTTTGGCACACGGGCGCCTCGCAAAGTCTCGCGCCATTCCGAGTCCGGCGGACGAAGTTGGCCAGCCCCACCCCCAAGGCTATAGCCCACCCGTTTTGTGGCCTTTTTCCGCTGGGCGAACTTGGCGCCCGGCCTTCGGGCGGGTATTTTTGGGCGCGGCTGTGCCCGTGGCCGGCCTATTTTTGGCACACGGAGGCCGATCCCAAAGTCTCGCGCTATTCCGAGTCGGGCGGACGAAGTTGGCCAGCCCCCCCCCCAAGGGGTTAGGCCCCCCGGTTTTGGGGCCTTTTTCCGCGGGGCGGACTTGGCGCCCGGCCTTCGGGCGGGTATTTTTGGCGCGGCTGTGCCCGCGGCCTATTTACAGCACGGAGGCCACTCGTAAAGTCTCGCGCCATTCCGAGTCCGGCGGACGAAGTTGGCCAGCCCCACCCCCCAAGGCTATAGCCCACCCGTTTTTGTGGCCTTTTTCCGCTGGACGAACTTGGCCCCCCGGCCTTCGGGCGGTAATTTTTGGGCGCGGCTGTGCCCGCGGCCTATTTTTGGCACACGGAGGGCGCTCGCAATGTCTCGCGCCATTCCGAGTCCGGCGGACGAAGTTGGCCAGCCCCACCCGCCAAGGCTATAGCCCACCCGTTTTTGTGGCCTTTTTCCGCTGGACGAACTTGGCGCCCCGGCCTTCGGGCGGTTATTTTTGGGCGCGGCTGTGCCCGCGGCCTATTTTTGGCACACGGAGGCGCCTCGCAAAGGCTCGCGCCATTCCGAGTCCGGCGGACGAAGTTGGCCAGCCCCACCCCCAAGGCTATAGCCCACCCGGTTTTGTGGCCTTTTTCCGCTGGGCCGAACTTGGCGCCCGGCCTTCGGGCGGGTCTATTTGGGCCCGGCTGTGCCCGCGGCCTTTTTTTGGCACACGGAGGCGCCTCGCAAAGTCTCGCGCCATTCCGAGTCCGGCGGACGAAGTTGGCCAGCCCCACCCCCCACGGCTATAGCCCACCCGTTTTTGTGGCCTTTTTCCGCTGGACGAACTTGGCGCCCCGGCCTTCGGGCGGGTATTTTTGGGCGCGGCTGTGCCGCTGCCTATTTTTGGCACACGGAGGCGCCTCGCAAAGTCTCGCGCCAATCCGAGTCCCGGCGGGACGAGTTGGCCAGCCCCACCCCCAAGGCTATAGCCCACCCGTTTTGTGGCCTTTTTCCGCTGGGCGAACTTGGCGCCCGGCCTTCGGGCGGGTATTTTTGGCGCGGCTGTGCCCGCTGGCCTATTTTGGCACACGGAGGCGCCTCGCAAAGTCTCGCGCCATTCCGAGTCCGGCGGACGAATTTGGCCAGCCCCACCCCCAAGGCTATAGCCAACCCGTTTTTGTGGCCTTTTTCCGCTGGACGAACTTGGCGCCCCGGCCTTCGGGCGGGTATTTTTGGCGCGCTGCTGTGCCGCCTGGCCTATTTTGGCACACGGAGGCGCCTCGCAAAGTCTCGCGCCATTCCGAGTCCGGCGGACGAAGTTGGCCAGCCCCACCCCCCAAGGCTATAGCCCACCCGTTTTGTGGCCTTTTTCCGCTGGGACGAACTTGGCGCCCGGCCTTCGGGCGGGTATTTTTGGGCGCGGCTGTGCCCGCTGGCCTATTTTTTGGCACACGGAGGCGCCTCGCAAAGTCTCTCGCCAGTCAGAGTCCGGCGGACGATGTTGGCCAGCCCCACCCACAAGGCTATAGCCCACCCGTTTTTGTGGCCTTTTTCCGCTGGGCCGAACTTGGCGCCCCGGCCTTCGGGTGGGTATTTTTTCTGCGCGGCTGTGCGCGCGGCCAATTTTTGGCACACGGAGCGCCTCGCAAAGTCTCGCGCCATTCCGATTCCGGCGGACGAAGTTGGCCAGCCCAACCCCCGAAGGCTATAGCCCACCCGTTTTTGTGGCCTTTTTCCACTGGACGAACTTGGCGCCCCGGCCTTCGGGTATTTTTATTTTTGGCGCGGCTGTGCCCGCGGCCTATTTGGCAGCACACGGAGGCGCCTCGCAAAGTCTCGCGCCATTCCGAGTCCGGCGGACGAAGTTGGCCAGCCCCACCCCCAAGGCTATAGCCCACCCGTTTTTGTGGCCTTTTTCCGCTGGGCCGAACTTGGCGCCCGGCCTTCGGGCGGGTATTTTTGGCGCGGCTGTGCCCTGCGGCCTATTTTGGCACACACGGAGCGCCTCGCGCAAGTCTCGCGCCATTCCGAGTCCGGCGGACGAAGTTGGCCAGCACCACCCCCAAGGCTATAGCCCACCCGTTTTTGTGGCCTTTTTCCGCTGGACGAACTTGGCGCCCGGCCTTCGGGCGGTTATTTTTTGGGCGCGGCTGTGCCCTTTGGCCTATTTTTTTTGGCACACGGAGGCGCCTCGCAAAGTCTCGCGCCATTCCGAGTCCGGCGGACGAAGTTGGCCAGCCCCACCCCCAAGGCTATAGCCCACCGTTTTTGTGGCCTTTTCCGCTGGGCCGAACTTGGCGCCCGGCCTTCGGGCGGGTATTTTTAGGCGCGGCTGTGCCCATGGCCTATTTTTGGCACACGGAGGCGCCTCGCAAAGTCTCGCGCCATTCCGAGTCCGGCGGACGAAGTTGGCCAGCCCCACCCCCAAGGCTATAGCCCACCCGTTTTTGTGGCCTTTTTCCGCTGGGCCGAACTTGGCGCCCGGCCTTCGGGCGGGTATTTTTGGGCGCGGCTGTGCGCGGCCTATTTTTGGCACACGGGGCGCCTCGCAAAGTCTCGCGCCATTCCGAGTCCGGCGGACGAAGTTGGCCAGCCCCACCCCCAAGGCTATAGCCCACCCGTTTTTGTGGCCTTTTTCCGCTGGGCCGAACTTGGCGCCCCGGCCTTCGCGCTGGTATTTTGTGGCGTGGCTGTGCCCGCGGCCTATTTTTGGCACACGGAGGCGCCTCGCAAAGTCTCGCGCCATTCCGAGTCCGGCGGACGAAGTTGGCCAGCCCCACCCCCCAAGGCTATAGCCCACCCGTTTTTGTGGCCTTTTTCCGCTGGACGAACTTGGCGCCCCGGCCTTCGGGGGGGTATTTTTAGGCGCGGCTGTGCCCGCGGCCTATTTTTTGGCACACGGAGCGCCTCGCAAAGTCTCGCGCCATTCCGAGTCCGGCGGACGAAGTTGGCCAGCCCCACCCCCAAGGCTATAGCCCACCCGTTTTTGTGGCCTTTTTCCGCTGGACGAACTTGGCGCCCGGCCTTCGGGCGGGTATTTTTAGGCGCGGCTGTGCCCTGCCTGGCCTATTTTTGGCACACGGAGGCGCCTCGCAAAGTCTCGCGCCATTCCGAGTCCGGCGGACGAAGTTGGCCAGCCCCACCCCCAAGGCTATAGCCCACCCGTTTTGTGGCCTTTTTCCGCTGGGCGAACTTGGCGCCCGGCCTTCGGGCGGGTATTTTTGGGCGCGGCTGTGCCCGCGGCCTTTTTTGGCACAAGGAGGCCCCGCGGAAAGTCTCGCGCCATTCCGAGTGCGGCGGCCGTAGTTGGCCAGCCCCCACCCCCCAGGCTTTTGCCCACCCGTTTTGTGGCCTTTTTCCGCTGGGCGAACTTGGCGCCCGGCCTTCGGGCGGGTATTTTTGGGCGCGGCTGTGCCCCGCGGCCTATTTTGGCAGCACGGAGGCGCCTCGCAAAGTCTCGCGCCATTCCGAGTCCGGCGGCGGACGAAGTTGGCCAGCCCCACCCCCAAGGCTATAGCCCACCCGTTTTTGTGGCCTTTTTCCGCTGGGACGAACTTGGCGCCCGGCCTTCGGGCGGGGTATTTTTTGGCGCGGCTGTGCCCGCGTTTTGGCCTATTTTTTGGCACACGGAGGCGCCTCGCAAAGTCTCGCGCCATTCCGAGTCCGGCGGACGAAGTTGGCCAGCCCCACCCCCCAGGCTATAGCCCCCCCGTTTTTGGGTCCTTTTTCCGGGGGGGGGGCTTGGCGCCGGGGCCTTCGGGCGGGTATTGTTGGGCGCGGCTGTGCCCCGCGGCCTATTTTTTTTGGCACGGAGGCGCCTCGCAAAGTCTCGCGCCATTCCGAGTCCGGCGGACGAAGTTGGCCAGCCCCACCCCCAAGGCTATAGCCACCCGTTTTTGTGGCCTTTTCCGCTGGGCCGAACTTGGCGCCCGGCCTTCGGGCGGGTATTTTGGGCGCGGCTGTGCCCGCGGCCTATTTTGGCACACGGAGGCGCCTCGCAAAGTCTCGCGCCATTCCGAGTCCGGCGGACGAAGTTGGCCAGCCCCCCCCCCCAGGCTATAGCCCACCCGGGTTTGTCGCCTTTTTCCGCTGGGCGAACTTGGCGCCCGGCCTCGGGCGGGTATTTTTAGGCGGCTGTGCCCGCGGCCTATTTTGGCACACGGAGGCGCCTCGCAAAGTCTCGCGCCATTCCGAGTCCGGCGGACAAAGTTGGCTAGCCCCACCCCCCAAGGCTATAGCCCACCCGTTTTTGTGGCCTTTTTCCGCTGGCCGAACTTGGCGCCCGGCCTTCGGGGCGGGTATTTTTAGGCGCGGCTGTGCCGCGGCCTATTTTGGCACACGGAGGCGCCTCGCAAAGTCTCGCGCCATTCCGAGTCCGGCGGGACGAAGTTGGCCAGCCCCACCCCCAAGGCTATAGCCCACCCGTTTTGTGGCCTTTTTCCGCTGGACGAACTTGGCGCCCGGCCTTCGGCGGGTATTTTTTGGCGCGGCTGTGCCCGCGGCCCTTTTTGGCAGCACGGAGGCGCCTCGCAAAGTCTCGCGCCATTCTCCGGACCCCGGAAGTTGGCCAGCCCCACCCCCAAGGCTATAGCCCACCCGTTTTTGTGGCCTTTTTCCGCTGGACGAACTTGGCGCCCGGCCTTCGGGCGGGTATTTTTGGGCGCGGCTGTGCCCCGTGGCCCTTTTTGGCACACGGAGGCCCTCGCAAAGTCTCGCGCCATTCCGAGTCCGGCGGACGAAGTTGGCCAGCCCCACCCCCAAGGCTATAGCCCACCCGTTTTTGTGGCCTTTTTCCGCTGGGCCGAACTTGGCGCCCGGCCTTCGGGCGGGTATTTTTGGGCGGCTGTGCTGTGCCCTGGCCTATTTTTTGGCACGGAGGCGCCTCGCAATGTCACGCACCAATCCGAGTCCGGCGGAAGAATTTGGCAAGCCCCACCCCCGAGGGGCCCACCCGTGTTTGTGGCCTTGTTCTGCTGGACGAACGTGGCGCCCCGGCCTTCGGGCGGGTATTGTTGGGCGCGGCGGGGCCCGCGGCCTATTTTTGGCCCCCGGAGGCGCCTTGCAAACTCTCGCGCCATTCCGAGTCCCGGCGGACGAAGTTGGCCAGCCCCACCCCCAAGGCTATAGCCCACCCGTTTTTGTGGCCTTTTTCCGCTGGGCCGAACTTGGCGCCCGGCCTTCGGGCGGGTATTTTTAGGCGCGGCTGTGCCCTTTGGCCTATTTTGGCACGGAGGTGCCTCGCAATGTCTCGCGCCATTCCGAGTCCGGCGGACGAAGTTGGCCAGCCCCACCCCCCAAGGCTAAAGCCCACCCGTTTTTGTGGCCTTTTTCCGCTGGACGAACTTGGCGCCGCGGCCTTCGGGCGGGTGTTTTTGGGCGCGGCTGTGCCACGGCATATTTTTGGTACACGGAGGCGCCTCGCAAAGTCTCGCGCCATTCCGAGTCCGGCGGACGAAGTTGGCCAGCCCCACCCCGCAAGGCTATAGCCCACCCGTTTTTGTGGCTTTCTCCGCTGGACGAACTTGGCGCCCCGGCCTTCGGGCGGGTATTTTTGGGCGCGGCTGTGCCGCTGCCCTTTTTGGGACACGGAGGCGCCTCGCAAAGTCTCGCGCCATTCCGAGTCCGGCGGACGAAGTCGGCCAGCCCCACCCCTCCAAGGCTATAGCACACCCGTTTTTGTGGCCTTTTTCCGCTGGGCCGAACTTGGCGCCCGGCCTTCGGGGCGGGTATTTTTGGGCGCGGCTGTGCCCGTGGCCTATTTTTGGAACACGGAGGCGCCTCGCAAAGTCTCGCGCCATTCCGAGTCCCGGCGGACGAGTTGGCCAGCCCCACCCCCAAGGCTATAGCCCACCCGTTTTGTGGCCTTTTCCGCTGGGCCGAACTTGGCGCCCGGCCTTCGGGCGGGTATTTTTAGGCGCGGCTGTGCCCTGCCTATTTTTGGCACACGGGCGCCTCGCAAAGTCTCGCGCCAGACCGAGTCCGGCGGACGGAGTGTGCCAGCCTCACCCCCAAGGCGATTGCCCACGCGGTTTTGTGGCCTTTTCCGCTGGGCCCGAACTTGGCGCCCGGCCGGCCTTCGGGCGGGTATTTTTGGCGCGGCTGTGCCCGCTGGCCTATTTTGGCACACGGAGGCGCCTCGCAAAGTCTCGCGCCATTCCGAGTCCGGCGGACGAAGTTGGCCAGCCCCACCCCCCAAGGCTATAGCCCACCCGTTTTTGTGGCCTTTTTCCGCTGGACGAACTTGGCGCCCCGGCCTTCGGGCGGGTATTTTTGGGCGCGGCTGTGCCCGCGGCCTTTTTTTGGCACACGGAGGCGCCTCGCAAAGTCTCGCGCCATTCCGAGTCCGGCGGACGAAGTTGGCCAGCCCCACCCCCAAGGGTATAGCCCACCTGTTTTTGTGGCCTTTTTCCGCTGGGCGAACTTGCGCGCCCGGCCTTCGGGGCGGGTATTTTTGGGCGCGGCTGCCCCCGCGGCCTATTTTTTTGGCACACGGAGGCGCCTGGAAAAGTCTCGCGCCATTCCGAGTCCGGCGGACGAAGTTGGCCAGCCCCACCCCCAAGGCTATAGCCCACCCGTTTTGTGGCCTTTTTCCGCTGGGCCGAACTTGGCGCCCGGCCTTCGGGCGGGTATTTTTGGGGGCGCTGCTGTGCCGCTGGCCTATTTTTGGCACACGGAGGCGCCTCGCAAAGTCTCGCGCCATTCCGAGTCCGGCGGACGAAGTTGGCCAGCCCCACCCCCAAGGCTATAGCCACCCGTTTTTGTGGCCTTTTTCCGCTGGGCCGAACTTGGCGCCCGGCCTTCGGGCGGGTATTTTTTGGGCGGCTGTGGCTGTGTGTGCCCTTTTTTTGGCACACGGAGGCGCCTCGCAAAGTCTCGCGCCATTCCGAGTCCGGCGGACGAGTTGGCCAGCCCCACCCCCAAGGCTATAGCCCACCCGTTTTTGTGGCCTTTTTCCGCTGGGCCGAACTTGGCGCCCGGCCTTCGGGCGGGGGTATTTTGGGCGCGGCTGTGCCCGCGGCCTATTTTTGGCACACGGAGGCGCCTCGAAAAGTCTCGCGCCATTCCGAGTCCGGCGGACGAAGTTGGCAGCCCCCACCCCCAAGGCTATAGCCCACCCGTTTTTGTGGCCTTTTTCCGCTGGGCCGAACTTGGCGCCCGGCCTTCGGGCGGGTATTTTTTTTGTGGCGCGGCTGTGCCTTGCCTATTTTTTTGGCACGGAGGCGCCTCGCAAAGTCTCGCGCCATTCCGAGTCCGGCGGACGAAGTTGGCCAGCCCCACCCCCAAGGCTATAGCCCACCCGTTTTTGTGGCCTTTTTCCGCTGGGGCCGAACTTGGCGCCCGGCCTTCGGGCGGGTATTTTGGGCGCGGCTGTGCCCGCGGCCTTTTTTGGCACACGGAGGCGCCTCGCAAAGTCTCGCGCCATTCCGAGTCCGGCGGGACAGAAGTTGGCCAGCCCCACCCCCAAGGCTATAGCCCACCCGTTTTTGTGGCCTTTTTCCGCTGGGCCGAACTTGGCGCCCGGCCTTCGGGCGGGTTATTTTGGACGCGGCTGTCCCCGTGGCCTAGTTTTGGCACACGGAGGTGCCTCGCAAAGTCTCGCGCCATTCCGAGTCCGGCGGACGAAGTTGGCCAGCCCCACCCCCCCAGGCGATAGCCCACCCGGTTTTGTGGGCTTTTTACGCGGGGCGAACATGGCGCCCCCGCCGTCGGGGGGGGATTTTTGGGGGCGGCGGTGCCCGCGGCCTATTGTTTGGCCACGGGCGCCTCGCAAAGTCTCGCGCCATTGCGTGTCCGGCGGACGAAGTTGGCCAGCCCCACCCCCAAGGCTATAGCCCACCCGTTTTTGTGGCCTTTTTCAGCTGGACGAACTTGGCGCCCGGCCTCGGGCGGGTATTTTTTTAGGCGCGGCTGTGCCCGTGGCCTATTTTTGGCACACGGAGGGCGCCTCAAAGTCTCGCGCCATTCCGAGTCCGGCGGACGAAGTTGGCCAGCCCCACCCCCCAAGGCTATAGCCCACCCGTTTTTGTGGCCTTTTTCCGCTGGACGAACTTGGCGCCCCGGCCTTCGGGCGGGTATTTTTTGGGCGCGGCTGTGCCCGCGGCCTATTTTTGGCACACGGAGGCGCCTCGCAAAGTCTCGCGCCATTCCGAGTCCGGCGGACGAAGTTGGCCAGCCCCACCCCCCAAGGCTATAGCCCACCCGTTTTTGTGGCCTTTTTCCGCTGGCCGAACTTGGCGCCCGGCCTTCGGGTATTTTTTTTGGCGCGGCTGTGCCCCGTGGCCTATTTTTTGGCACACGGAGGCGCCTCGCAAAGTCTCGCGCCATTCCGAGTCCGGCGGACGAAGTTGGCCAGCCCCACCCCCAAGGCTATAGCCCACCCGTTTTTGTGGCCTTTTCCGCTGGACCGAACTTGGCGCCCGGCCTTCGGGCGGGTATTTTTGGGCGCGGCTGTGCCCTTGTGGCCTATTTTTTTTGGCACACGGAGGCGCCTCGCAAAGTCTCGCGCCATTCCGAGTCCGGCGGACGAAGTTGGCCAGCCCCACCCCCAAGGCTATAGCCCACCCGTTTTGTGGCTTTTTCCGCTGACGAACTTGGCGCCCGGCCTTCGGGCGGGTATTTTTTGGGGCGCGGCTGTGCCCGTGGCCTATTTTTGGCACGGAGCGCCCTCGCAAAGTCTCGCGCCATTCCGAGTCCGGCGGACGAAGTTGGCCAGCCCCACCCCCAAGGCTATAGCCCACCCGTTTTTGTGGCCTTTTTCCGCTGGGCCGAACTTGGCGCCCGGCCTTCGGGCGGGTATTTTTGGGGCGGCTGGCTGCCGTGGCCTATTTTGGCACACGGAGGCGCCTCGCAAAGTCTCTCGCCATTCCGAGTCCGGCGGACGAAGTTGGCCAGCCCCACCCCCAAGGCTATAGCCCACCCGTTTTTGTGGCCTTTTTCCGCTGGGCGAACTTGGCGCCCGGCCTCGGGGTATTTATTTTTGGGCGCGGCTGTGCCCGTGGCCTATTTTGGCACACGGAGGCGCCTCGCAAAGTCTCGCGCCATTCCGAGTCCGGCGGACGAAGTTGGCCAGCCCCACCCCCAAGGCTATAGCCCACCCGTTTTGTGGCCTTTTCCGCTGGACGAACTTGGCGCCCGGCCTTGGGGGGTTATTTTGGGCGCGGCTGTGCCCGCCTGGCCTATTTTGGCACACGGAGGCGCCTCGCAAAGTCTCGCGCCATTCCGAGTCCAGCGGACGAAGTTGGCCAGCCCCCACCCCCAAGGCTATAGCCCACCCGTTTTTGTGGCCTTTTCCGCTGGAACCGAACTTGGCGCCCGGCCTTCGGGCGGGTATTTTTGGGCGCGGCTGTGCCCGCGGCCTATTTTTGGCACACGGACGGGCGCCTCGCAAGTCTCGCGCCATTCCGAGTCCGGCGGACGAAGTTGGCCAGCCCACCCCCAAGGCTATAGCCCACCCGTTTTTGTGGCCTTTTTCCGCTGGGCGAACTTGGCGCCCGGCCTTCGGGCGGTATTATTTTGGGCGCGGCTGTGCCCGCGGCCTATTTTTTGGCACACGGAGGCGCCTCGCAAAGTCTCGCGCCATTCCGAGTCCGGCGGACGAAGTTGGCCAGCCCCACCCCCAAGGCTATAGCCCACCCGTTTTGTGGCCTTTTTTTCCGCTGGGCGAACTTGGCGCCCGGCCTTCGGGGGCGGTTATTTTGGGCGCGGCTGTGCCCGCTGGCCTATTTTTTTGGCACACGGAGGCGCCTCGCAAAGTCTCGCGCCATTCCGAGTCCGGCGGACAGAAGTTGGCCAGCCCCACCCCCAAGGCTATAGCCCACCCGTTTTTGTGGCCTTTTTCCGCTGGACGAACTTGGCGCCCGGCCTCGGGGCGGGTATTTTTGGCGCGGCTGTGCCCGCTGGCCTATTTTTGGCACACGGAGGCGCCTCGCAAAGTCTCGCGCCATTCCGAGTCCCGGCGGACGAAGTTGGCCAGCCCCACCCCCAAGGCTATAGCCCACCCGTTTTTTGGCCTTTTTCCGCTGGACGAACTTGGCGCCCGGCCTTCCGGCGGGTATTTTTGGGCGCGGCTGTGCCCGCGGCCTTTTTTTTGGCACACGGGCGCCTCGCAAAGTCTCGCGCCATTCCGAGTCCGGCGGACGAAGTTGGCCAGCCCCACCCCCAAGGCTATAGCCCACCCGTTTTTGTGGCCTTTTTCCGCTGGGCGAACTTGGCGCCCGGCCTTCGGGCGGTTATTTTTTTGGGCGCGGCTGTGCCCGCGGCCTATTTTTGGCACACGGAGGCGCCGCCGCAAAGTCTCGCGCCATTTCGAGTCCGGCGGACGAAGTTGGCCAGCCCCACCCGCCAGGGCTATAGCCCACCCGTTTTTGTGGCCTTTTTCCGCTGGACGAACTTGGCGCCCCGGCCTTCGGGCGGGTATTTTTGGGCGCGGCTGTGCCGCGGCCTTTTTTTGGAACACGGAGGCGCCTCGCAAAGTCTCGCTCCAGTCCGATTCCGGCTGACGAAGTTGGCCAGCCCCACCCCCCAAGGCTATAGCCCACCCGTTTTGTGGCCTTTTCCGCTGGGCGAACTTGGCGCCCGGCCTTTGGGCGGGTATTTTTGGGCGCGGCTGTGCCCGCGGCCTATTTTTTGCACACGGGGCGCCTCGCAAAGTCTCGCGCCATTCCGAGTCCCGGCGGGACGAAGTTGGCCAGCCCCACCCCCAAGGCTATAGCCCACCCGTTTTTGTGGCCTTTTCCGCTGGGACGAACTTGGCGCCCGGCCTTCGGGCGGGTATTTTTGGGCGCGGCTGTGACCGTGGCCTATTTTTGGCACACGGAGGAGCCTCGCAAAGTCTCACGCCATTCAGAGACAGGCGGACGAAGTTGGCCAGCCCCACCCCCAAGGCTAAAGCCCACCCGTTTTTGTGGGCTTTTTACCCAGGACGAACTTGGCGCCCGGCCTTCGGGGCGGTATTTTGGGCGCGGCTGTGCCCGCCCGGCCTATTTTTTGGCACACGGAGGCGCCTCGCAAAGTCTCGCGCCATTCCGAGTCCGGCGGACCAGTTGGCCAGCCCCACCCCCAAGGCTATAGCCCACCCGTTTTGTGGCCTTTTCCGCTGGGCGAACTTGGCGCCCGGCCTTCGGGGCGGGTATTTTTTTGGGCGCGGCTGTGCCCCGTGGCCTATTTTTGGCACACGGAGTCGCCACGCAAAGTCTCGCGACATTCCGAGTCCGGCGGACGAAGTTGGCCAGCCCCACCACCCAAGGCTATAGCCCACCCGTTTTTGTGGCCTTTTTCCGCTGGTCGAAATTGGCGCCCCGGCCTTCGGGTGGATATTTTTGGGCCCGGCTGTGCCTGCGGCCTATGGCGGCCAGCACGGAGGCGCCTCGCAAAGTCTCGCGCCATTCCGAGTCCGGCGGACGAAGTTGGCCAGCCCCACCCCCCAAGGCTATAGCCCACCCGTTTTTGTGGCCTTTTTCCGCTGGCCGAACTTGGCGCCCCGGCCTTCGGGCGGGTATTTTTGGGCGCGGCTGTGCCCCCTTGCCTATTTTTGGCACACGGGGCGCCTCGCAAAGTCTCGCGCCATTCCGAGTCCGGCGGACGAAGTTGGCCAGCCCCACCCCCAAGGCTATAGCCCACCCGTTTTTGTGGCCTTTTTCCGCTGGGCCGAACTTGGCGCCCGGCCTTCGGGCGGGTATTTTTGGCGCGGCTGTGCCCCTGGCCTATTTTGGCACGGAGGCGCCTCGCAAAGTCTCGCGCCATTCCGAGTCCGGCGGACGAAGTTGGCCAGCCCCACCCCCAAGGCTATAGCCCACCCGTTTTGTGGCCTTTTTCCGCTGGACGAACTTGGCGCCCGGCCTTCGGGGGGGTATTTTGGGCGCGGCTGTGCCCTTGGCCTATTTTGGCACACGGAGGCGCCTCGCAAAGTCTCGCGCCATTCCGAGTCCGGCGGACGAGTTGGCCAGCCCCACCCCCAAGGCTATAGCCCACCCGTTTTTGTGGCCTTTTTCCGCTGGACCGAACTTGGCGCCCGGCCTTCGGGCGGGTATTTTTGGGCGCGGCTGTGCCCGGCCTGGCCTATTTTGGCACACGGAGGCGCCTCGCAAAGTCTCGCGCCATTCCGAGTCCGGCGGACGAAGTTGGCCAGCCCCACCCCCAAGGCTATAGCCCACCCGTTTTGTGGCCTTTTTCCGCTGGGACGAACTTGGCGCCCGGCCTTCGGGCGGTTATTTTGGGCGCGGCTGTGCCCGCGGCCTATTTTGGCACACGGAGGCGCCTCGCAAAGTCTCGCGCCATTCCGAGTCCGGCGGACGAAGTTGGCCAGCCCCACCCCCAAGGCTATAGCCCACCCGTTTTTGTGGCCTTTTTCCGCTGGGCGAACTTGGCGCCCGGCCTTCGGGGCGGTTATTTTGGGCGCTGGCTGTGCCCCGCTGGCCCTTTTTTGGCACACGGAGGCGCCTCGCAAAGTCTCGCGCCATTCCGAGTCCGGCGGACGAAGTTGGCCAGCCCCACCCCCAAGGCTATAGCCCACCCGTTTTTGTGGCCTTTTTCCGCTGGGCCGGCCGAACTTGGCGCCCGGCCTTCGGGCGGGTATTTTGGGCGCGGCTGTGCCCGCGGCCTATTTTGGCACACGGAGGCGCCTCGCAAAGTCTCGCGCCATTCCGAGTCCGGCGGACGAAGTTGGCCAGCCCCACCCCCAAGGCTATAGCCCACCCGTTTTTGTGGCCTTTTTCCGCTGGGCGAACTTTGGCGCCCGGCCTTGGGCGGGTATTTTTGGGCGGCTGTGCCCGCGGCCTATTTTGGCACACGAGGCGCCTCGCAAAGTCTCGCGCCATTCCGAGTCCGGCGGACGAAGTTGGCCAGCCCCACCCCCAAGGCTATAGCCCACCCGTTTTTGTGGCCTTTTTCCGCTGGACGAACTTGGCGCCCGGCCTTCGGGCGGGTATTTTTGGGCGCGGCTGTGCCCGCGGCCTATTTTTTGGCACACGGAGGCGCCTCGCAAAGTCTCGCGCCATTCGAGTCCGGCGGACGAGTTGGCCAGCCCCACCCCCAAGGCTATAGCCCACCCGTTTTGTGGCCTTTTTCCGCTGGGCCGAACTTGGCGCCCGGCCTTCGGGCGGTTATTTTTGGGCGCGGCTGTGCCCATGGCCTATTTTGGCACACGGGCGCCTCGCAAAGTCTCGCGCCATTCCGAGTCCGGCGGACGAAGTTGGCCAGCCCCACCCCCAAGGCTATAGCCCACCCGTTTTGTGGCCTTTTTCCGCTGGACGAACTTGGCGCCCGGCCTTCGGGCGGGTTATTTTTGGGCGCGGCTGTGCCCCGTGCCTATTTTTTTTGGCACACGGGCGCCTCGCAAAGTCTCGCGCCATTCCGAGTCCCGGCGGACGAAGTTGGCCAGCCCCACCCCCAAGGCTATAGCCCACCCGTTTTTGTGGCCTTTTTCCGCTGGACGAACTTGGCGCCCGGCCTTCGGGGCGGGTATTTTTGGGCTGCGGCTGTGCCCGCGGCTATTTTGGCACGGGAGGCGCCTCGCAAAGTCTCGCGCCATTCCGAGTCCGGCGGACGAAGTTGGCCAGCCCCACCCCCCAAGGCTATAGCCCACCCGTTTTTGTGGCCTTTTTCCGCTGGCCGAACTGGGCGCCCCGGCCTTCGGGCGGGTATTTTTGGGCGGCTGTGCCCGCTGGCCTATTTTTTGGCACACGGAGGCGCCTCGCAAAGTCTCGCGCCATTCCGAGTCCGGCGGACGAAGTTGGCCAGCCCCACCCCCAAGGCTATAGCCCACCCGTTTTTGTGGCCTTTTCCGCTGGGCGAACTTGGCGCCCGGCCTTCGGGCGGGTATTTTTGGCGCGGCTGTGTGCCCCTTGGCCCACCCGTTTTTTTTGGCACACGGAGGCGCCTCGCAAAGTCTCGCGCCATTCCGAGTCCAGCGGACAGAAGTTGGCCAGCCCCACCCCCAAGGCTATAGCCCACCCGTTTTTGTGGCCTTTTTCCGCTGGACGAACTTGGCGCCCCGGCCTTCGGGCGGGTATTTTTGGGCGCGGCTGTGCCCGCGGCCTATTTTTGGCACACGGAGGCGCCTCGCAAAGTCTCGCGCCATTCCGAGTCCGGCGGACGAAGTTGGCCAGCCCCACCCCCCAAGGCTATAGCCCACCCGTTTTTGTGGCCCTTTTCCGCTGGACGAACTTGGCGCCCCGGCCTTCGGGGGGGTATTTTTTGGCGCGGCTGTGCCCGCTGGCCCTGGCACACAGCACACGGGCGCCTCGCAAAGTCTCGCGCCATTCCGAGTCCGGCGGACGCCAGTTGGCCAGCCCCCCCCAAGGCTATAGCCCACCCGTTTTTGTGGCCTTTTCCGCTGGACGAACTTGGCGCCCGGCCTTCGGGCGGTTATTTTGGCGCGGCTGCTGTGCCCTTGGCCTATTTTTGGCACGGAGGCGCCTCGCAAAGTCTCGCGCCATTCCGAGTCCGGCGGACGAAGTTGGCCAGCCCCACCCCCCAAGGCTATAGCCCACCCGTTTTTGTGGCCTTTTTCCGCTGGACGAACTTGGCGCCCCGGCCTTCGGGCGGGTATTTTTGGGCGCGGCTGTGCCGCGGCCTATTTTTGGCACACGGAGGCGCCTCGCAAAGTCTCGCGCCATTCCGAGTCCGGCGGACGAAGTTGGCCAGCCCCACCCCCCAAGGCTATAGCCCACCCGTTTTGTGGCCTTTTTCCGCTGGACGAACTTGGCGCCCGGCCTTCGGGCGGGTATTTTTGGGCGCGGCTGTGCCCATGCCTATTTTTGGCACACACAGGGCGCCTCGCGCAAAGTCTCGCCCCATTCCGAGTCCGGCGGACGAAGTTGGCCAGCCCCACCCCCCAAGGCTATAGCCCACCCGTTTTTGTGGCCTTTTCCGCTGGACGAACTTGGCGCCCCGGCCTTCGGGCGGGTATTTTTGGGCGCGGCTGTGCCCGCGGCCTATTTTTGGCACACGGAGGCGCCTCGCAAAGTCTCGCGCCATTCCGAGTCCGGCGGACGAAGTTGGCCAGCCCCACCCCCGAAGGCTATAGCCCACCCGTTTTTGTGGCCTTTTTCCGCTGGGCCGAACGCGGCCTATTTTGGCACACACGGAGGCGCCTCGCAAAGTCTCTCGCCATTCCAGTCCGGCGGACGAAGTTGGCCAGCCCCACCCCCCAAGGCTAAATCCCACCCGGGTTTGTGGCCATTTTCTGCAGGACGTACTTGGCGCCCGGGCCTTCGGGCGGGAATTTTTGGGCGCGGGTCTGCCCGCGGGCTATGGTTGGCACACGGTGGCGCCGCGCAAAGTCTCGCGCCATTCCGAGTCCGCGCGGACGAGTTGGCCAGCCCCACCCCCAAGGCTATAGCCCACCCGTTTTGTGGCCTTTTTCCGCTGGACGAACTTGGCGCCCGGCCTTGGGGCGGTATTTTAGGCGCGGCTGTGCCCGGCCTATTTTGGCACACGGAGGCCGCCGCAAAGTCTCGCGCCATTCCGAGTCCGGCGGACGAAGTTGGCCAGCCCCACCCCAGGCTACCTTCGGGCGGGTATTTTTGGGCGCGGCTGTGCCCGCGGCCTATTTTTGGCGGAGGTGCCTCGCAAAGTCTCGCGCCATTCCGAGTCCGGCGGACGAAGTTGGCCAGCCCCACCCCCCAAGGCTATAGCCCACCCGTTTTTGTGGCCTTTTTCCGCTGGACGAACTTGGCGCCCCGGCCTTCAGGCGGGTATTTTTGGACGCGGCTTTGCCGCGGCCTATTTTTGGCACACGGAGGCGCCTCGCAAAGTCTCGCGCCATTCCGAGTCCGGCGGACGAAGTTGGCCGGCCGCACCCCCAAGGCTATAGCCCACCCGTTTTTGTGGCCTTTTTCCACTGGACGAACTTGGCGCCCCGGCCTTCGGGCGGGTATTTTTGGGCGCGGCTGTGCCCTTGCGGCCTATTTTGGCACACGGAGGCGCTTCGCAAAGTCTCGCGCCATTCCGAGTCCGGCGGTCGAAGTTGTCCAGCCCCAACCTGCTTGCCAATAGCGCACGGTTTTGTGTGGCCTTTTTCCGCTGGACGAACTTGGCGCCCCGGCCTTCGGGCGGGTATTTTTGGGCGCGGCTGTGCCCGCGGCCTGTTTTTGGCACACGGAGGTACCTCGCAAAGTGTCGCGCCATTCCGAGTCCGGCGGACGAAGTTGGCCAGCCCCACCCCCCAAGGCTATAGCCCACCCGTTTTTCTGGCCTTTTTCCGCTGGACGAACTTGGCGCCCCGGCCTTCGGGTGGGTATTTTTGGGCGCGGCTGTGCCCGTGGCCTATTTTTGGCACACGAAGGCGCCTCGTAAAGTCTCGCGCCATTCCAAGTCCGGCGGACGAAGTTGGCCAGCCCCACCCCCAAGGCTATAGCCCACCCGTTTTGTGGCCTTTTTCCGCTGGGCGAACTTGGCGCCCGGCCTTGGGCGGGTATTTTTGGGCGCGGCTGTGCCCGCTGACCTATTTTTGGCACACGGAGGCGCCTCGCAAAGTCTCGCGCCATTCCGAGTCCGGCGGACGAAGTTGGCCAGCCCCACCCCCAAGGGTATAGCCCACCCATTTTTGTGGCCTTTTTCCGCTGGGACGAACTTGGCGCCCGGCCTTCGGGCGGTTATTTTTAGGCGCGGCTGTGCCCATGGCCCCTATTTTGGCACACGGAGGCGCCTCGCAAAGTCTCGCGCCATTCCGAGTCCGGCGGACGAAGTTGGCCAGCCCCACCCCCAAGGCTATAGCCCACCCGTTTTTGTGGCCTTTTCCGCTGGGCGAACTTGGCGCCCGGCCTTCGGGCGGGTATTTTAGGCGCGGCTGTGCCCTTGGCCTATTTTGGCACACGGAGGCGCCTCGCAAAGTCTCGCGCCATTCCGAGTCCCGGCGGACGAAGTTGGCCAGCCCCACCCCCAAGGCTATAGCCCACCCGTTTTTGTGGCCTTTTTCCGCTGGACGAACTTGGCGCCCGGCCTTCGGGCGGGTATTTTTGGCGCGGCTGTGCCCTTTGACCTATTTTGGCACACGGAGGCGCCTCGCAAAGTCTCGCGCCATTCGAGTCCGGCGGACGAAAGTTGGCCAGCCCCACCCCCCAAGGCTATAGCCCACCCGTTTTTGTGGCCTTTTTCCGCTGGGCCCGAACTTGGCGCCCGGCCTTCGGGCGGGTATTTTTGGCGCGGCTGTGCCCGCGGCCTATTTTGGCACACGGAGGCGCCTCGCAAAGTCTCGCGCCATTCGAGTCCGGCGGACGAAGTTGGCCAGCCCCACCCCCAAGGCTATAGCCCACCCGTTTTTGTGGCCTTTTTCCGCTGGCCGAACTTGGCGCCCGGCCTTCGGGCGGTTATTTTTAGGCGCGGCTGTGCCCCATGGCCTATTGGCCCACAGCACACGGAGGCGCCTCGCAAAGTCTCGCGCCATTCCGAGTCCGGCGGACGAAGTTGGCCAGCCCCACCCCCAAGGCTATAGCCCACCCGTTTTGTGGCCTTTTTCCGCTGGGCGAACTTGGCGCCCGGCCTTCGGCGGGTATTTTAGGCGCGGCTGTGCCCGCGGCCTATTTTTGGCACACGGAGGCGCCTCGCAAAGTCTCGCGCCATTCCGAGTCCGGCGGACGAAGTTGGCCAGCCCCACCCCCAAGGCTATAGCCCACCCGTTTTGTGGCCTTTTTCCGCTGGACGAACTTGGCGCCCGGCCTTCGGGCGGGTATTTTTGGCGCGGCTGTGCCCGCGGCCTATTTTTGCACACACGGGCGCCTCGCAAAGTCTCGCGCCATTCCGAGTCCGGCGGACGAAGTTGGCCAGCCCCACCCCCAAGGCTATAGCCCACCCGTTTTTGTGGCCTTTTCCGCTGGACGAACTTGGCGCCCGGCCTTCGGGCGGGTATTTTTGGCGCGGCTGTGCCCGCGGCCTATTTTTGGCACACGGAGGCGCCTCGCAAAGTCTCGCGCCATTCCGAGTCCGGCGGACGAAGTTGGCCAGCCCCACCCCCAAGGCTATAGCCCACCCGTTTTGTGGCCTTTTTCCGCTGGACGAACTTGGCGCCCGGCCTTCGGGCGGTTATTTTTGGCGCGGCTGTGCCCTTTGCCTATTTTTGGCACACGGAGGCGCCTCGCAAAGTCTCGCGCCATTCCGAGTCCGGCGGACGAAGTTGGCCAGCCCCACCCCCAAGGCTATAGCCCACCCGTTTTGTGGCCTTTTTCCGCTGGGCCGAACTTGGCGCCCGGCCTTCGGGCGGGTATTTTTAGGCGGCTGTGCCGGCTGTGCCGCGGCCTATTTTGGCACACGGAGGCGCCTAGCAAAGTCTTGCGCCATTCCGAGGCCGGCGGACGAAGTTGGCCAGCCCCACCCCCCAAGGCTATAGCCCACCCGTTTTTGTGGCCTTTTTCCGCTGGACGAACTTGGCGCCCCGGTATTCGGGCGGTTATTTTTGGGCGCGGCTGTGCCCGTGACCTATTTTTGGCACACGGAGGCCCCTTGCAAAGTCTCGCGCGATTCCGAGTCCGGCGGACGAAGTTGGCCAGCCCCACCCCCCAAGGCTATAGCCCACGCGGTTTTGTGGCCTTTTTCCGCTGGACGAACTTGGCGCCCCGGCCTTCGGGCGGTTATTTTTGGGCTCGGCTTTGCCCACGGCCTATTTTGGCACACGGAGGCGCCTCGCAAAGTCTCGCGCCATTCCGAGTCCGGCGGACGAAGTTGGCCAGCCCCACCCCCCAAGGCTATAGCCCACCCGTTTTGTGGCCTTTTTCCGCTGGGCGAACTTGGCGCCCGGCCTTCGGGCGGTTATTTTTGGCGCGGCTGTGCCGCGGCCTATTTTTGGCACACGGAGGCCCCTCGCATAGCCTCGCGCCATTCCGAGTCCGGCGGACGAAGTTGGCCAGCCCCACCCCCCAAGGCTATAGCCCACCCGTTTTTGTGGCATTTTTCCGCTGGACGAACTTGGCGCCCCGGCCTTCAGGCGGTTATTTTTGGGCGCGGCTGTGCCCGCGGCCTATTTTCGGCACATGGAGGCCCCTCGCAAAGTCTCGCGCCATTCCGAGTCCGGCGGACGAAGTTGGCCAGCCCCACCGCCCAAGGCTATAGCCCACACGTTTTTGTGGCATTTTTCCGCTGGACGAACTTGGCGCCCCGGCCTTCGGGCAGTTATTTTTGGGCGCGGCTGTGCCCGCGGCCTATTTTGGCACACGGAGGCCCCTCGCAAAGTCTCGCGCCATTCCGAGTCCGGGGGGCGACGTTGGCCAGCCCCGACCCCCAAGGCTATAGCCCACCCGTTTTTGTGGCCTTTTTCCGCTGGACGAACTTGGCGCCCCGGACTTCGGGCGGTTATTTTACGGCGCGGCTGTGCCTGCGGCTTATTTTTGGCACACGGAGTCCCCTCGCAAAGTCTCGCGCCATTCCGAGTCCGGCGGACGAAGTTGGCCAGCCCCCCCCCCCCAGGGTTTGGCCCCCCCGGTTTTGTGGCCTTTTTCCGCTGGACGAACTTGGCGCCCCGGCCTTCGGGCGGTTATTTTTGGGCGCGGCTGTGCCCGCGGCCTATTTTGGCACACGGAGGCCCCTCGCAAAGTCTCGCGCCATTCCGAGTCCGGGGGACGAAGTTGGCCAGCCCCACCCCCCAAGGCTATAGCCCACCCGTTTTTGTGGCCTTTTTCCGCTGGACGAACATAGCGCCCCGGCCTTCGGGCGGTTATTTTTGGGCGCGGCTGTGCCCGCGGCCTATTTTTGGCACACGGAGACCCCTCGCAAAGTCTCGCGCTATTCCGAGTCCGGCGGACGAAGTTGGCCAGCCCCACCCCCAAGGCTATAGCCCACCCGTTTTGTGGCCTTTTTCCGCTGGACGAACTTGGCGCCCGGCCTTCGGGCGGGTATTTTGGCGCGGCTGTGCCCGGCCTATTTTGGCACACGGAGGCCCTCGCAAAGTCTCGCGCCATTCCGAGTCCGGCGGACGAGTTGGCCAGCCCCACCCCCAAGGCTATAGCCCACCCGTTTTGTGGCCTTTTCCGCTGGACGAACTTGGCGCCCGGCCTTCGGGCGGTTATTTTTGGGCGCGGCTGTGCCGCGGCCTATTTTTGGCACACGGAGGCCCTCGCAAAGTCTCGCGCCATTCCGAGTCCGGCGGACGAGTTGGCCAGCCCCACCCCCAAGGCTATAGCCCACCCGTTTTGTGGCCTTTTCCGCTGGACGAACTTGGCGCCCGGCCTTCGGGCGGTTATTTTTGGCGCGGCTGTGCCCGTAACCTATTTTTGGCACACGGAGGCCCCAAGCAAAGTCTGTCCCCATTCCGAGTCCGTCGGACGAACTTGGCCAGCCCCACCCCCAAGGCTATAGACCACCCGTTTTGTGGCCTTTTCCGCTGGACGAACTTGGCGCCCGGCCTTCGGGCGGTTATTTTTGGGCGCGGCTGTGCCCGGTTCCTATTTTTGGCACACGGAGGCCCCTCGCAAAGTTTCGCCCCATTCCGAGTCCGGCGGACGAAGTTGGCCAGCCCCACCCCCAAGGCTATAGCCCACCCGTTTTGTGGCCTTTTTCCGCTGGACGAACTTGGCGCCCGGCCTTCGGGCGGTTATTTTTGGCGCGGCTGTGCCGCGGCCTATTTTGGCACACGGAGGCCCCTCGCAAAGTCTCGCGCCATTCCGAGTCCGGCGGACGAAGTTGGCCAGCCCCACCCCCAAGGCTATAGCCCACCCGTTTTGTGGCCTTTTTCCGCTGGACGAACTTGGCGCCCGGCCTTCGGGCGGTTATTTTTGGCGCGGCTGTGCCGCGGCCTATTTTTGGCACACGGAGGCCCCTCGCAAAGTCTCGCGCCATTCCGAGTCCGGCGGACGAAGTTGGCCAGCCCCACCCCCAAGGCTATAGCCCACCCGTTTTGTGGCCTTTTTCCGCTGGACGAACTTGGCGCCCGGCCTTCGGGCGGTTATTTTTGGCGCGGCTGTGCCGCGGCCTATTTTGGCACACGGAGGCCCCTCGCAAAGTCTCGCGCCATTCCGAGTCCGGCGGACGAAGTTGGCCAGCCCCACCCCCAAGGCTATAGCCCACCCGTTTTGTGGCCTTTTTCCGCTGGACGAACTTGGCGCCCGGCCTTCGGGCGGTTATTTTTGGCGCGGCTGTGCCCGCGGCCTATTTTGGCACACGGAGGCCCCTCGCAAAGTCTCGCGCCATTCCGAGTCCGGCGGACGAAGTTGGCCAGCCCCACCCCAAGGCTATAGCCCACCCGTTTTGTGGCCTTTTTCCGCTGGACGAACTTGGCGCCCGGCCTTCGGGCGGTTATTTTGGGCGCGGCTGTGCCGCGGCCTATTTTGGCACACGGAGGCCCTCGCAAAGTCTCGCGCCATTCCGAGTCCGGCGGACGAAGTTGGCCAGCCCCACCCCCAAGGCTATAGCCCACCCGTTTTGTGGCCTTTTTCCGCTGGACGAACTTGGCGCCCGGCCTTCGGGCGGTTATTTTTGGCGCGGCTGTGCCCGCGGCCTATTTTGGCACACGGAGGCCCCTCGCAAAGTCTCGCGCCATTCCGAGTCCGGCGGACGAGTTGGCCAGCCCCACCCCCAAGGCTATAGCCCACCCGTTTTGTGGCCTTTTTCCGCTGGACGAACTTGGCGCCCGGCCTTCGGGCGGTTATTTTGGGCGCGGCTGTGCCCGCGGCCTATTTTGGCACACGGAGGCGCCTCGCAAAGTCTCGCGCCATTCCGAGTCCGGCGGACGAAGTTGGCCAGCCCCACCCCCAAGGCTATAGCCCACCCGTTTTGTGGCCTTTTTCCGCTGGACGAACTTGGCGGCCCGGCCTTCGGGCGGTTATTTTTGGGCGCGGCTGTGCCTGCGGCCTTTTTTGGCACACGAAGGCCCATCGCAAAGTCTCGCGCCATTCCGATTCCGGCGGACGAAGTTGGCCAGCCCCGCCCCCTAGGCTATAGCCCACCCGTTTTGTGGCCTTTTCCGCTGGACGAACTTGGCGCCCGGCCTTCGGGCGGTTATTTTTGGCGCGGCTGTGCCCGCGCCTATTTTTGGCACACGGAGGCGCCTCGCAAAGTCTCGCGCCATTCCGAGTCCGGCGGACGAAGTTGGCCAGCCCCACCCCCAAGGCTATAGCCCACCCGTTTTGTGGCCTTTTTCCGCTGGACGAACTTGGCGCCCGGCCTTCGGGCGGTTATTTTGGGCGCGGCTGTGCCGCGGCCTATTTTTGGCACACGGAGGCCCTCGCAAAGTCTCGCGCCATTCCGAGTCCGGCGGACGAAGTTGGCCAGCCCCACCCCCAAGGCTATAGCCCACCCGTTTTGTGGCCTTTTTCCGCTGGACGAACTTGGCGCCCGGCCTTCGGCGGTTATTTTTGGGCGCGGCTGTGCCCGCGGCCTATTTTGGCACACGGAGGCCCTCGCAAAGTCTCGCGCCATTCCGAGTCCGGCGGACGAAGTTGGCCAGCCCCACCCCCAAGGCTATAGCCCACCCGTTTTTGTGGCCTTTTCCGCTGGACGAACTTGGCGCCCGGCCTTCGGGCGGTTATTTTTGGGCGGCTGCGCCGCGGCCTATTTTGGCACACGGAGGCCCCTCGCAAAGTCTCGCGCCATTCCGAGTCCGGCGGACGAAGTTGGCCAGCCCCACCCCAAGGCTATAGCCCACCCGTTTTTGTGGCCTTTTTCCGCTGGACGAACTTGGCGCCCGGCCTTCGGGCGGTTATTTTTGGCGCGGCTGTGCCTGTGGCTATTTTTGGCACACGGAGGCCCCTCGCAAAGTCTCGCGCCATTCCGAGTCCGGCGGACGAAGTTGGCCAGCCCCACCCCCAAGGCTATAGCCCACCCGTTTTGTGGCCTTTTTCCGCTGGACGAACTTGGCGCCCGGCCTTCGGGCGGTTATTTTTGGTGCGGCTGTGCCCGCGCCTATTTTTGGCACACAGGAGGCGCCTCGCAAAGTCTCGCGCCATTCCGAGTCCGGCGGACGAGTTGGCCAGCCCCACCCCCAAGGCTATAGCCCACCCGTTTTTGTGGCCTTTTTCGCTGGACGAACTTGGCGCCCGGCCTTCGGGCTGTTATTTTTGGCGCGGCTGTGCCCGCGGCCTATTTTTGGCACACTGAGGCCCCTCGCAAAGTCTCGCGCCTTTCCGAGTCCGGCGGACGAAGTTGGCTAGCCCCACCCCCAAGGCTATAGCCCACCCGTTTTGTGGCCTTTTTCCGCTGGACGAACTTGGCGCCCGGCCTTCGGGCGGGTATTTTTGGCGCGGCTGTGCCCGCGCCTATTTTTGGCACACGGAGGCACCTCGCAAAGTCTCGAGCCATTCCGAGACCGGCGGACGGAGTTGGCCAGCCCCACCCCCCAAGTCTATGGCCCACCCCGGTTTGTGGCCTTTTGCCGCTGGACGAACGTGGCGCCCGGCCTTCGGGCGGGTATTTTTGGCGCGGCTGTGCCCGCGGCCTATTTTTGGCACACGGAGGCGCCTCGCAAAGTCTCGCGCCATTCCGAGTCCGGCGGACGAGTTGGCCAGCCCCACCCCCAAGGCTGTAGCCCACCCGTTTTGTGGCCTTTTTCCGCTGGACGAACTTGGCGCCCCGGCCTTCGGGCGGGTATTTTTGGGCGCGGCTGTGCCCGTGGCCTATTTTTGGCACACGGAGGCCCCTCGCAAAGTCTCGCGCCATTCCGAGTCCGGCGGACGAAGTTGGCCAGCCCCACCCCCCAAGGCTATAGCCCACCCGTTTTTGTGGCCTTTTTCCGCTGGACGAACTTGGCGCCCCGGCCTTCGGGCGGTTATTTTTGGCGCGGCTGTTCCTGCGGCCTTATTTTTGGCACTCGGAGGCCGCTCGCAATGTCTCGCGCCATTCCGAGTCCGGCGGTCGAAGTTGGCCAGCCCCACCCCCAAAGGCTATAGCCCACCCGTTTTTGTGGCCTTTTTCCGCTGGACGAACTTGGCGCCCCGGCCTTCGGGAGGGTATTTTTGGGTGCGGCTGTGCCCGCGGCCTATTTTTGGCACACGGAGGCGCCTCGCAAAGTCTTGCGCCATTCCGATTCCTGCGGACGAGTTGGCCAGCCCCACCCCCCAAGGCTATAGCCCACCCGTTTTTGTGGCCTTTTTCCGCTGGATGAACTTGGCGCCCCGGCCTTCGGGGGGGTATTTTTGGGTGCGGCTGTGCCCTCGGCCTATTTTTGGCACACGGAGGCGCCTCGCAAAGTCTCGCGCCATTCCGAGTCCGGCGGACGAAGTTGGCCAGCCCCACCCTCCAAGGCTATAGCCCACCCGGTTTTGTGGCCTTTTTCCGCTGGACTAACTTGGCGGGCCGGGCTTCGGGTGGGTTTTTTCGGCGCGGCTGTGCCCGCGGCCTATTTTTGGCACACGGAGACCCCTCGCAAAGTCTCGCGCCATTCCGCGTCCGGCGGACGAAGTTGGCCAGCCCCACCCCCCAAGGCTATAGCCCACCCGCTTTTGTGGCCTTTTTCCGCTTGACGAACTTGGCGCCCCGGCCTTCGGGCGGTTATTTTTTGGCGTGGCTGTGCCTGTGGCTTAGTTTTGGCACACGGAGGCCCCTCGCAAAGTCTCGCGCTATTCCGAGTCCGGCGGACGAAGTTGGCCAGCCCCACCCCCCAAGGCTATAGCCCACCCGTTTTTGTGGCCTTTTTCCGCTGGACGAACTTGGCGCCCCGGCCTTCGGGCGGGTATTTTTGGGCGCGGCTGTGCCCGCGGCCTATTTTTGGCACACGGAGGCCTCTCGCAAAGTCTCGCGCCATTCCGAGTCCGGCGGACGAAGTTGGCCAGCCCCACCCCCCAAGGCTATAGCCCACCCGTTTTTGTGGCCTTTTTCCGCTGGACGAACTTGGCGCCCCGGCCTTCGGGCGGGTATTTTGGGCGCGGCTGTGCCCGCGGCCTATTTTTGGCACACGGAGGCGCCTCGCAAAGTCTCGCGCCATTCCGAGTCCGGCGGACGAAGTTGGCCAGCCCCACCCCCAAGGCTATAGCCCACCCGTTTTTGTGGCCTTTTACCGCTGGACGAACTTGGCGCCCCGGCCTTCGGGCGGGTATTTTTGGGCGCGGCTGTGTCCGCGGCCTATTTTTGGCACACGGAGGCGCCTCGCAAAGTCTCGCGCCATTCCGAGTCCGGCGGACGAAGTTGGCCAGCCCCACCCCCCAAGGCTATAGCCCACCCGTTTTGTGGCCTTTTACCGCTGGACGAACTTGGCGCCCCGGCCTTCGGGCGGGTATTTTTGGCAGCGGCTGTGTCCGCGGCCTATTTTTGGCACACGGAGGCGCCTCGCAAAGTCTCGCGCCATTCCGAGTCCGGCGGACGAAGTTGGCCAGCCCCACCCCCCAAGGCTATAGCCCACCCGTTTTGTGGCCTTTTCCGCTGGACGAACTTGGCGCCCGGCCTTCGGGCGGGTATTTTGGGCGGGGGTGTGTCCGCGGCCGTATTTTGGCAAACGGTTGGGCCTCGGAAAGTCTCGCGCCATTCCGAGACCGGCGGACGAAGTTGGCCAGCCCCACCCCCCAAGGCTATAGCCCACCCGTTTTTGTGGCCTTTTACCGCTGGACGAACTTGGCGCCCCGGCCTTCGGGTGGGTAGTTTTTGGCGCGGCTGTGTCCGCGGCCTATTTTTGGCACACGGAGGCGCCTCGCAAAGTCTCGCGCCATTCCGAGTCCGGCGGACGAAGTTGGCCAGCCCCACCCCCCAAGGCTATAGCCCACCCGTTTTTGTGGCCTTTTACCGCTGGACGAACTTGGCGCCCCGGCCTTCGGGCGGGTATTTTGGGCGCGGCTGTGACCGCGGCCTATTTTTGGCACACGGAGGCGCCTCGCAAAGACTCGCGCAAGTCCGAGTCAGGCGGACGAGTTGGCCAGCCCCACCCCCGAAGGCTATAGCCCACCCGTTTTTTGGCCTTTTTCCGCTGGACGAACTTGGCGCCCCGGCCTTCGGGCGGGTATTTTTGGGTGCGGCTGTGCCCGCGGCCTATTTTTGGCACACGGAGGCGCCTCGCAAAGTCTCGCGCCATTCCGAGTCCGGCGGACGAAGTTGGCCAGCCCCACCCCCCAAGGCTATAGCCCACCCGTTTGGTGGCCTTTTCCGCTGGACGAACTTGGCGCCCGGCCTTCGGGCGGTATTTTTGGCGCGGCTGTGGCCGCGGCCTATGTTTGGCACACGGAGGCGCCTCGCAAAGTCTCGCGCCATTCCGAGTCCGGCGGACGAAGTTGGCCAGCCCCACCCCGCAAAGCTATAGCCCACCCGTTTTTGTGGCCTTCTCCGCTGGACGAACTTGGCGCCCCGGCCTTCGGGCGGGTATTTTTGGGCGCGGCTGTGTCCGCGGCCTATTTTTGGCACACGGAGGTGCCTCGCAAAGTCTCGCGCCATTCCGAGTCCGGCGGACGATTTGGCCAGCCCCACCCCCCAAGGCTATAGCCCACCCGTTTTTGTGGCCTTTTTCCGTTGGACGAACTTGGCGCCCCGGCCTTCGGGCGGGTATTTTTGGACGCGGCTGTGTCCCGCGGCCTATTTTGGCACACGGAGGCGCCTCGCAAAGTCTCGCGCCATTCCGAGTCCGGCGGACGAAGTTGGCCAGCCCCACCCCAAGGCTATAGCCCACCCGTTTTTGTGGCCTTTTCCGCTGGACGAACTTGGCGCCCGGCCTTCGGGCGGGTATTTTTGGCGCGGCTGTGTCCGCGGCCTATTTTTGGCACGGAGGCGCCTCGCAAAGTCTCGCGCCATTCCGAGTCCGGCGGACGAGTTGGCCAGCCCCACCCCCAAGGCTATAGCCCACCCGTTTTGTGGCCTTTTCCGCTGGACGAACTTGGCGCCCCGGCCTTCGGGCGGGTATTTTTGGCGCGGCTGTGTCCGCGGCCAATTTTTGGCACACGGAGGTGCCTCGCAAAGTCTCGCGCCATTCCGAGTCCGGCGGACGAAGTTGGCCAGCCCCACCCCCCAAGGCTATAGCCCACCCGTTTTGTGGCCTTTTCCGCTGGACGAACTTGGCGCCCGGCCTTCGGGCGGGTATTTTGGGCGCGGCTGTGTCCGCGGCCTATTTTGGTGCACGGAGGCGCCTCGCAAAGTCTCGCGCCATTCCGAGTCCGGCGGACGAAGTTGGCCAGCCCCACCCCCAAGGCTATAGCCCACCCGTTTTGTGGCCTTTTCCGCTGGACGAACTTGGCGCCCGGCCTTCGGGCGGGTATTTTTGGCGCGGCTGTGTCCGCGGCCTATTTTTGGCACACGGAGCGCCTCGCAAAGTCTCGCGCCATTCCGAGTCCGGCGGACGAAGTTGGCCAGCCCCACCCCCAAGGCTATAGCCCACCCGTTTTGTGGCCTTTTCCGCTGGACGAACTTGGCGCCCGGCCTTCGGGCGGGTATTTTTGGCGCGGCTGTGTCCGCGGCCTATTTTGGCACACGGAGGTGCCTCGCAAAGTCTCGCGCCATTCCGAGTCCGGCGGACGAGTTGGCCAGCCCCACCCCCAAGGCTATAGCCCACCCGTTTTGTGGCCTTTTTCCGCTGGACGAACTTGGCGCCCGGCCCTCGGGCGGGTATTTTTGGCGCGGCTGTGTCCGCGGCCTATTTTGGCACACGGAGGCACCTCGCAAAGTCTCGCGCCATTCCGAGTCCGGCGGACGAGTTGGCCAGCCCCACCCCCAAGGCTATAGCCCACCCGTTTTGTGGCCTTTTACCGCTGGACGAACTTGGCGCCCGGCCTTCGGGCGGGTATTTTGGCGCGGCTGTGTCCGCGGCCTATTTTTGGCACGGAGGCGCCTCGCAAAGTCTCGCGCCATTCCGAGTCCGGCGGACGAAGTTGGCCAGCCCCACCCCCAAGGCTATAGCCCACCCGTTTTGTGGCCTTTTACCGCTGGACGAACTTGGCGCCCGGCCTTCGGGCGGGTATTTTTGGCGCGGCTGTGTCCGGCCTATTTTTGGCACACGGAGGCGCCTCGCAAAATCTCGCGCCATTCCGAGTCCGGCGGATGAAGTTGGCCAGCCCCACACCCCAAGGCTATAGCCCACCCGTTTTGTGGCCTTTTCCGCTGGACGAACTTGGCGCCCGGCCTTCGGGCGGGTATTTTGGGTGCGGCTGTGTCCGCGGCCTATTTTTGGCACACGGAGGCGCCTCGCAAAGTCTCGCGCCATTCCAAGTCTGGCGGACGAAGTTGGCCAGCCCCACCCCCGAAGGCTATAGCCCACCCGTTTTGTGGCCTTTTCCGCTGGACGAACTTGGCGCCCGGCCTTCGGGCGGGTATTTTGGGTGCGGCTGTGTCCGCGGCCTATTTTGGTGCACGGAGGCGCCTCGCAAAGTCTCGCGCCATTCCGAGTCCGGCGGACGAGTTGGCCAGCCCCACCCCAAGGCTATAGCCCACCCGTTTTTGTGGCCTTTTCCGCTGGACGAACTTGGCGCCCGGCCTTCGGGCGGGTATTTTTGGCGCGGCTGTGCCCGCGGCCTATTTTGGCACACGGAGGCGCCTCGCAAAGTCTCGCGCCATTCCGAGTCCGGCGGACGAAGTTGGCCAGCCCCACCCCCAAGGCTATAGCCCACCCGTTTTGTGGCCTTTTCCGCTGGACGAACTTGGCGCCCGGCCTTCGGGCGGGTATTTTTGGCGCGGCTGTGTCCGCGGCCTATTTTGGTGCACGGAGGCGCCTCGCAAAGTCTCGCGCCATTCCGAGTCCGGCGGACGAAGTTGGCCAGCCCCACCCCCAAGGCTATAGCCCACCCGTTTTTGTGGCCTTTTCCGCTGGACGAACTTGGCGCCCGGCCTTGGCGCCCGGTGGGCCCCACCCCCAAGGTATAGCCCACCCGTTTTTGTGGCCTTTTGTCAC
>JAUJEM010000471.1:0-67874 GCA_030448935.1 Citrus cavaleriei
GCCCACCACGTTTTTGTGGCCTTTTTCCGCTGGGCCGAACTTGGCGCCCCGGCCTTCGGGCGGGTATTTTTGGGCGCGGCTGTGCCCGCAGGCTATTTTGGCACACGGAGGCGCCTCGCAAAGTCTCTAGCCATTCCGAGTCCGGCGGACGGAAGTTGGCCAGCCCCACCCCCAAGGCTATAGCCCACCCGTTTTTGTGGCCTTTTTCTCGCCATTCGAGTCCGGCGGACAAAGTTGGCCAGCCCCACCCCCAAGGCTATAGCCCACCCGTTTTGTGGCCTTTTTCCGCTGGGACGAACTTGGCGCCCGGCCTTCGGGCGGGTATTTTAGCGCGGCTGTGCCCGCTGGCCTATTTTTGGCACACGGAGGCGCCTCGCAAAGTCTCGCGCCATTCCGAGTCCGGCGGACGAGTTGGCCAGCCCCACCCCCAAGGCTATAGCCCACCCGTTTTTGTGGCCTTTTTCCGCTGGACGAACTTGGCGCCCGGCCTTCGGGCAGGTATTTTTAGGCGCGGCTGTGCCTGGCCTATTTTTGGCACACGGAGGCGCCTCGCAAAGTCTCGCGCCATTCCGAGTCCAGGCGGACGAGTTGGCCAGCCCCACCCCAAGGCTATAGCCCACCCGTTTTTGTGGCCTTTTCCGCTGGACGAACTTGGCGCCCGGCCTTCGGGCGGGTATTTTTAGGCGTGGCTGTGTCCGTGGCCTATTTTTGGCACATGGGCGCCTCGCAAAGTCTCGCGCCATTCCGAGTCCCGGCGGACGAAGTTGGCCAGCCCCACCCCCAAGGCTATAGCCCACCCGTTTTGTGGCCTTTTTCCGCTGGGCCGAACTTGGCGCCCGGCCTTCGGGCGGTATTATTTTGGCGCGGCTGTGCCCGCTGGCCTTTTTGGCACACGGAGGCGCCTCGCAAAGTCTCGCGCCATTCCGAGTCCGGCGGACGAAGTGGGCCAGCCCCACCCCCCAAGGCTATAGCCCACCCGGTTTTGTGGCCTTTTTCCGCTGGACGAACTTGGCGCCCCGGCCGTCGGGGGGGTAATTTTTGGCGCGGCTGTGCCGGCGGGCTATTTTTGGCACACGGAGGCGCCTGGCAAAGTCTCGCGCCATTCGAGTCCGGCGGACGAAGTTGGCCAGCCCCACCCCCAAGGCTATAGCCCACCCGTTTTTGTGGCCTTTTTCCGCTGGGCCGAACTTGGCCCCCCGCCCTCGGGCGGGTATTTTTGGGCGCGGCTGTGCCCGCGGCCTATTTGTGCCACACGGAGACGCCTCGCAAAGTCTCGCGCCATTCCGAGTCCGGCGGACGAAGTTGGCCAGCCCCACCCCCCAAGGCTATAGCCCACCCGTTTTTGTGGCCTTTGTCCGCTGGGCCAGACTTGGCGCCCGGCCTTCGGGCGGGTATTTTGGGCGCGGCTGTGCCCATGGCCTATTTTTGGCACACGGAGGCGCCTCGCAAAGTCTCGCGCCATTCCGAGGTCCGGCGGACGAAGTTGGCCAGCCCCACCCCCAAGGCTATAGCCCACCCGTTTTTGTGGCCTTTTTCCGCTGGGCCGAACTTGGCGCCCGGCCTTCGGGCGGGTATTTTGGGCGCGGCTGTGCCCGTGGCCTATTTTGGCACACGGAGGCGCCTCGCAAGTCTCGCGCCATTCCGAGTCCGCGGGAAGTTGGCCAGCCCCACCCCCAAGGCTATAGCCCACCCGTTTTTGTGGCCTTTTTCCGCTGGGCCGAACTTGGCGCCCGGCCTTCGGGCGGGTATTTTTAGGCGCGGCTGTGCCCGTGGCCTATTTTTGGCACACGGAGGTGCCTCGCAAAGTCTCGCGCCATTCCGAGTCCGGCGGGACGAAGTTGGCCAGCCCCACCCCCAAGGCTATAGCCCACCCGTTTTGTGGCCTTTTTCCGCTGGGCCGAACTTGGCGCCCGGCCTTGGGCGGGTATTTTTGGGCGCGGCTGTGCCCGCCTGGCCTATTTTTTGGCACACGGAGGCGCCTCGCAAAGTCTCGCGCCATTCCGAGTCCGGCGGACGAAGTTGGCCAGCCCCACCCCCAAGGCTATAGCCCACCCGTTTTTGTGGCCTTTTTCCGCTGGGGCCGAACTTGGCGCCCGGCCTTCGGGCGGGTATTTTTGGCGCGGCTGTGCCCGCGGCCTATTTTTTGGCACACGGAGCGCCCGCAAAGTCTCGCGCCATTCCGAGTCCGGCGGACGAAGTTGGCCAGCCCCACCCCCAAGGCTATAGCCCACCCGTTTTTGTGGCCTTTTTCCGCTGGGCCGAACTTGGCGCCCGGCCTTCGGGCGGGTATTTTTAGGCGCGGCTGTGCCCGTGGCCTATTTTTGGCACACGGAGGTGCCTCGCAAAGTCTCGCGCCATTCCGAGTCCAGCGGACGAAGTTGGCCAGCCCCACCCCCAAGGCTATAGCCCACCGTTTTTGTGGCCTTTTTCCGCTGGCCGAACTTGGCGCCCGGCCTTGGCGGGGTATTTTAGGCGCGGCTGTGCCCGTGGCCTATTTTTGGCACGGAGGCGCCTCGCAAAGTCTCGCGCCATTCCGAGTCCGGCGGACGAAGTTGGCCAGCCCCACCCCCAAGGCTATAGCCCACCCGTTTTTGTGGCCTTTTCCGCTGGACGAACTTGGCGCCCGGCCTTCGGGCGGGTATTTTTGGCGCGGCTGTGCCCGCGGCCTATTTTGGCAGCACACGGAGGTGCCTCGCAAAGTCTCGCGCCATTCCGAGTCCCGCGGACGAAGTTGGCCAGCCCCACCCCCCAAGGCTATAGCCCACCCGTTTTTGTGGCCGTTTTCCGCTGGACGAACTTGGCGGCCCGGCCTTCGGGCGGGTATTTTTGGGCGCGGCTGTGCCCGCGGCCTATTTTTTGGCACACGGAGGCGCCTCGCAAAGTCTCGCGCCAATCCGAGTCCGGCGGACGAAGTTGGCCGGCCCCGCCCCCCAAGGCTATAGCCCACCCGTTTTGTGGCCTTTTTCCGCTGGGCGAACTTGGCGCCCGGCCTTCGGGCGGGTATTTTGGGCGCGGCTGTGCCCGCGGCCTATTTTTGGCACGGAGGCGCCTCGCAAAGTCTCGCGCCATTCCGAGTCCGGCGGACGAGTTGGCCAGCCCCACCCCCAAGGCTATAGCCCACCCGTTTTGTGGCCTTTTTCCGCTGGACGAACTTGGCGCCCGGCCTTCGGGCGGGTATTTTTGGCGCCTGCTGTGCCCATGGCCTATTTTGGCACACGGAGGCGCCTCGCAAAGTCTCGCGCCATTCCGAGTCCGGCGGACGAAGTTGGCCAGCCCCACCCCCAAGGCTATAGCCCACCCGTTTTTGTGGCCTTTTTCCGCTGGACGAACTTGGCGCCCGGCCTTCGGGCGGTTATTTTTAGGCGGCTGTGCCCGTGGCCTATTTTTGGCACACGGAGGCGCCTCGCAAAGTCTCGCGCCATTCCGAGTCCGGCGGACGAAGTTGGCCAGCCCACCCCCAAGGCTATAGCCCACCCGTTTTTGTGGCCTTCTCCGCTGGACGAACTTGGCGCCCGGCCTTCGGGCGGGTATTTTTGGGCGCGGCTGTGCCCGCGGCCTATTTTGGCACACGGAGGTGCCTCGCAAAGTCTCGCGCCATTCCGAGTCCGGCGGACGAAGTTGGCCAGCCCCACCCCCAAGGCTATAGCCCACCCGTTTTTGTGGCCATTTTCCGCTGGACGAACATTGCGCCCCGGCCATCGGGCGGGTATTTTTTGGCGGCTGTGCCCGTGGCCTATTTTTGGCACACGGAGGCGCCTCGCAAAGTCTCGCGCCATTCCGAGTCCGGCGGACGAAGTTGGCCAGCCCCACCCCCAAGGCTATAGCCCACCCGTTTTTGTGGCCTTTTTCCGCTGGACGAACTTGGCGCCCCGGCCTTCGGGCGGGTATTTTTGGGCGCGGCTGTGCCCGCGGCCTATTTTTGGCACACGGAGGCGCCTCGCAAAGTCTCGCGCCATTCCGAGTCCGGCGGACGAAGTCGGCCAGCCCCACCCCCAAGGCTATAGCCCACCCGTTTTGGTGGCCTTTTTCCGCTGGATGAACTTGGGGGCCCGGCCTTCGGGCGGTTATTTTTGGGGGCGGCTGTGCCCGCGGCCTATTTTTGGCACACGGAGGCCCCTCGCAAAGTCTCGCGCCATTCCGAGTCCGGCGGACGAAGTTGGCCAGCCCCACCCCCCAAGGCTATATCCCCCCCGGTTTTGTGGCCTTTTTCCGCTGGGCGAACTTGGCGCCCCGGCCGTCGGGCGGGTATTTTTGGGCGCGGCTGTGCCCGCGGCCTATTTTTGGCACACGGAGGCCGCGCGCAAAGTCTCGCGCCATTCCGAGTCCTGCGGACGAAGTTGGCCAGCCCCACGCCCTAGGCTATAGCCAGCCGTTTTTGTGGCCTTTTTCCGCTGGACGAACTTGGCGCCCGGCCTTCGGGGCGGGTATTTTTGGGCGCGGCTGTGCCCGCGGCCTATTTTGGCACACGGAGGCGCCTCGCAAAGTCTCGCGCCATTCCGAGTCCGGCGGACGAAGTTGGCCAGCCCCACCCCCAAGGCTATAGCCCACCCGTTTTGTGGCCTTTTTCCGCTGGGCCGAACTTGGCGCCCGGCCTTCGGGCGGGTATTTTTAGGCGCGGCTGTGCCCGTGGCCTTTTTGGCACACGGAGGCGCCTCGCAAAGTCTCGCGCCATTCCGAGTCCGGCGGACAGAGTTGGCCAGCCCCACCCCCAAGGCTATAGCCCACCCGTTTTTGTGGCCTTTTTCCGCTGGGCCGAACTTGGCGCCCGGCCTTCGGGCGGGTATTTTTTTGGCGCGGCTGTGCCCGTGCCTATTTTGGCACACGGAGGTGCCTCGCAAAGTCTCGCGCCATTCCGAGTCCGGCGGACGAAGTTGGCCAGCCCCACCCCCAAGGCTATAGCCCACCCGTTTTTGTGGCCTTTTTCCGCTGGGCCGAACTTGGCGCCCGGCCTTCGGGCGGGTATTTTTAGGCGCGGCTGTGCCGCTGGCCTATTTTTGGCACACGGAGGCGCCTCGCAAAGTCTCGCGCCATTCCGAGTCCGGCGGACGAAGTTGGCCAGCCCCACCCCCAAGGCTATAGCCCACCCGTTTTGTGGCCTTTTTCCGCTGGACGAACTTGGCGCCCCGGCCTTCGGGCGGGTATTTTTGGGCGCGGCTGTGCCCGCGGCCTATTTTTGGCACACGGAGGCGCCTCGCAAAGTCTCACGCCATTCCGAGTCCGGCGACGAAGTTGGCCAGCCCCACCGCCCAAGGCTATAGCCCACCCGTTTTGTGGCCTTTTTCCGCTGGGACGAACTTGGCGCCCGGCCTTCGGGCGGGTATTTTTGGGCGCGGCTGTGCCCGCTGGCCTGCCCACAGCACACGGAGGCGCCTCGCAAAGTCTCGCGCCATTCCGAGTCCGGCGGACGAAGTTGGCCAGCCCCACCCCCAAGGCTATAGCCCACCCGTTTTTGTGGCCTTTTTCCGCTGGGCGAACTTGGCGCCCGGCCTTCGGGCGGGTATTTTTAGGCGCGGCTGTGCCCATGGCCTATTTTTTGGCACACGGAGGTGCCTCGCAAAGTCTCGCGCCATTCCGAGTCCGAGCGGACGAAGTTGGCCAGCCCCACCCCCAAGGCTATAGCCCACCCGTTTTTGTGGCCTTTTTCCGCTGGGCGAACTTGGCGCCCGGCCTTCGGGCGGGTATTTTTGGGCGCGGCTGTGCCCGCATGGCCTATGGCCCACAGCACGGAGGCGCCTCGCAAAGTCTCGCGCCATTCCGAGTCCGGCGGACGAAGTTGGCCAGCCCCACCCCCAAGGCTATAGCCCACCCGTTTTTGTGGCCTTTTTCCGCTGGACGAACTTGGCGCCCCGGCCTTCGGGCGGGTATTTTTGGGCGCGGCTGTGCCCGCGGCCTATTTTTGGCACACGGAGGCGCCTCGCAAAGTCTCGCGCCATTCCGAGTCCGGCGGACGAAGTTGGCCAGCCCCACCCCCCAAGGCTATAGCCCACCCGTTTTTGTGGCCTTTTTACGCTGGGCGAAAGTGGCGCCCCGGCCTTCGGGCGGGTATTTTTGGGCGCGGCTGTGCCCGCGGCCTATTTTTGGCACACGGAGGCGCCTCGCAAAGTCTCGCGCCATTCCGAGTCCGGCGGACGAAGTTGGCCAGCCCCACCCCCCAAGGCTATAGCCCACCCGTTTTTGTGGCCTTTTTCCGCTGGACGAACTTGGCGCCCTGGCCTTTGGGCGGGTATTTTTGGGCGCGGCTGTGCCCCGGCCTATTTTTGGCACACGGAGGCGCCTCGCAAAGTCTCGCGCCATTCCGAGTCCGGCGGACGAAGTTGGCCAGCCCCACCCCCCAAGGCTATAGCCCACCCGTTTTTGTGGCCTTTTTTGCGCTGGACGAACTTGGCGCCCCGGCCTTCGGGGGGGTATTTTTTGCGCGGCAGTGCCCGCGGCCTATTTTTGGCACACGGAGGCGCCTCGCAAAGTCTCGCGCCATTCCGAGTCCGGCGGACGAAGTTGGCCAGCCCCACCCCCCAAGGCTATAGCCCACCCGTTTTTGTGGCCTTTTTCCGCTGGACGAACTTGGCGCCCCGCCCTTCGGGCGGGTATTTTTGGGCGCGGCTGTGCCCGCGGCGGCCTTTTGGCACACGGAGGTGCCTCGCAATGTCTCGCGCCATTCCGAGTCCGGCGGACGAAGTTGGCCAGCCCCACCCCCAAGGCTATAGCCACCCGTTTTTGGCCTTTTTTTCCGCTGGGCGAACTTGGCGCCCGGCCTTCGGGCGGGTATTTTGGGCGCGGCTGTGCCCGTGGCCTATTTTTGGCACACGGAGGCGCCTCGCAAAGTCTCGCGCCATTCCGAGTCCCGGCGGACGAAGTTTGGCCAGCCCCACCCCCAAGGCTATAGCCCACCCGTTTTTGTGGCCTTTTTCCGCTGGGCGAACTTGGCGCCCGGCCTTTGGGCGGGTATTTTTGGGGCGCGGCTGTGCCCCGCGCCTATTTTTGGCACACGCACGGAGGCGCCTCGCAAAGTCTCGCGCCATTCCGAGTCCCGGCGGACGAAGTTGGCCAGCCCCACCCCCAAGGCTATAGCCCACCCGTTTTTGTGGCCTTTTCCGCTGGGCGAACTTGGCGCCCGGCCTTGGGCGGGGTATTTTTAGGCGCGGCTGTGCCCGCGGCCCTTTTTGGCACGGAGGCGCCTCGCAAAGTCTCGCGCCATTCCGAGTCCGGCGGAGAAGTTGGCCAGCCCCACCCCCAAGGCTATAGCCCACCCGTTTTTGTGGCCTTTTTCCGCTGGGCCGAACTTGGCGCCCGGCCTTCGGGCGGGTATTTTTAGGCGCGGCTGTGCCCATGGCCTATTTTTGGCAGCACGGAGGCGCCTCGCAAAGTCTCGCGCCATTCCGAGTCCGGCGGACGAAGTTGGCCAGCCCCACCCCCAAGGCTATAGCCCACCGTTTTTGTGGCCTTTTTCCGCTGGGACGAACTTGGCGCCCGGCCTTCGGGCGGGTATTTTTAGGCGCGGCTGTGCCCGCGGCCTATTTTTTGGCACGGAGGTGCCTCGCAAAGTCTCGCGCCATTCCGAGTCCGGCGGACGAAGTTGGCCAGCCCCACCCCCAAGGCTATAGCCCACCCGTTTTTGTGGCCTTTTCCGCTGGGCGAACTTGGCGCCCGGCCTTGGGGCGGGTATTTTTAGGCGCGGCTGTGCCCATGGCCTATTTTTGGCACACGGAGGCGCCTCGCAAAGTCTCGCGCCATTCCGAGTCCAGCGGACGAAGTTGGCCAGCCCCACCCCCCAAGCCTATAGACCACCCGTTTTTGTGGCCTTTTTCCGCTGGACGAACTTGGCGCCCGGCCTTCGGGCGGGTATTTTTGGGCGCGGCTCAGGCCGTGTCATCATTTAGGCAAACGGAGGCGCCTAGCAAAGTCTCGTGCCATTCCGAGTCCGGCGGACGAAGTTGGCCAGCCTCACCCCCCAAGGCTATAGCCCACCCGTTTTTGTGGCCTTTTTTCGGTGGACGAACTGGCCGCCCCGCCGTCGGGCGGGGATTTTTGGGCGCGGCAGTGCGCGCGGCCTATGTGTGGCACACGGAGGTGCCTCGCAAAGTCTCGCGCCATTCCGAGTCCGGCGGACGAAGTTGGCCAGCCCCACCCCCAAGGCAATAGCCCCCCCCGTTTTGTGGCCATTTTCCGCGGGGCGGAGTTGGCGCCCGGCCTTTGGGCGGGTATTTTTGGCGCGGCTGTGCCCGCGGCATATTTTTGCACACGGAGGCGCCTCGCAAAGTCTCGCGCCATTCCGAGTCCGGCGGACGAAGTTGGCCAGCCCCACCCCCCAAGGCTATAGCCCACCCGTTTTTGTGGCCTTTTTCCGCTGGCAGAACTTGGCGCCCCGGCCTTCGGGCGGGTATTTTTGGGCGCGGCTGTGCCCGCGGCCTATTTTTGGCACACGGAGGCGCCTCGCAAAGTCTCGCGCCATTCCGAGACCGGCGGACGAAGTTGGCCAGCCCCACCCCCAAGGCTATAGCCCACCCGTTTTGTGGCCTTTTCCGCTGGACGAACTTGGCGCCCGGCCTTCGGGCGGGGTATTTTTGGCGCGGCTGTGCCGTGCGCCTATTTTGGCACACGGAGGCGCCTCTCAAAGTCTCGCGCCATTCCGATTCCGGCGGACGAAGTTGGCCGGCCCCACCCCCCAAGGATATAGCCCACCCGTTTTTGTGGCCTTTTTCCGCTGGACGAACTTGGCGCCCGGCCTTTGGGCGGGGTATTTTTAGGCGCGGCTGTGCCCGCGGCCTATTTTTGGCACACGGAGGCGCCTCGCAAAGTCTCGCGCCATTCCGAGTCCGGCGGACGAAGTTGGCCAGCCCCACCCCCCAAAGGCTATAGCCCACCCGTTTTGGTGGCCTTTTTCCGCTGGGCCGAACTTGGCGCCCGGCCTTCGGGCGGGTATTTTTAGGCGCGGCTGTGCCCGTGACCCTATTTTTTGGCACACGGAGGTGCCTCGCAGAGTCTCGCGCCATTCCGAGTCCGGCGGACGAAGTTGGCCAGCCCCACCCCCAAGGCAATAGCCCACCCGTTTTAGTGGCCTTTTTCCGCTGGACGAACATGGCGCCCCGGCCGTGGGGGGGGTAATTTTGGGCGCGGCTGTGCGCGTGGCCTATTTTTGGCACACGGAGGCGCCTCGCAAAGTCTCGCGCCATTCCGAGTCCGGCGGACGAAGTTGGCCAGCCCCACCCCCCTAGGCTATAGCCCACCCGTTTTTGTGGCCTTTTCCCGCTGGACGAACTTTGCGCCCCGGCCTTCCGGCGGGTATTTTTGGGCGCGGCTGTGCCCGCGTGCCTATTTTTGGCACACGGAGGCGCCTCGTAAAGTCTCGCGCCATTCCGAGTCCAGCGGACGAAGTTGGCCTGCCCCACCCCCCAAGGCTGTAGCCCACCCGTTTTTGTGGCCTTTTTCCGCTGGACGAACTTGGCGCCCCGGCCTTCGGGCGGGTATTTTTGGGCGCGGCTGTGCCCGTGGCCTATTTTTGGCACACGGAGGTGCCTCGCAAAGTCTCGCGCCATTCCGAGTCCGGCGGACGAAGTTGGCCAGCCCCACCCCCCAAGGCTATAGCCACCCGTTTTTGTGGCCTCTTTCCGCTGGGACGAACTTGGCGCCCGGCCTTCGGGCGGGTATTTTTAGGCGCGGCTGTGCCGTGGCCTATTTTTTTGGCACACGGAGGCGCCTCGCAAAGTCTCGCGCCATTCCGAGTCCGGCGGACGAAGTTGGCCAGCCCCACCCCCAAGGCTATAGCCCACCCGTTTTTGTGGCCTTTTTCCGCTGGGCCGAACTTGGCGCCCGGCCTTCGGGCGGGTATTTTTGGGCGCGGCTGTGCCTGCCTGGCCTATTTTGGCACACGGAGGGCCTCGCAAAGTCTCGCGCCATTCCGAGTCCGGCGGACGAAGTTGGCCAGCCCCACCCCCAAGGCTATAGCCCACCCGTTTTGTGGCCTTTTTCCGCTGGGCCGAACTTGGCGCCCGGCCTTGGGCGGGTATTTTTAGGCGCGGCTGTGCCCGCGGCCTATTTTTTTGGCACGGGGCGCCTGGCAAAGTCTCGCGCCATTCCGAGTCCGGCGGACGAAGTTGGCCCGCCCCACCCCCCAGGCTATAGCCCCCCCCGTTTTGTGGGCGTTTTACGCGGGACCAAAATTGCGCCCCCGCCGTCGGGCGGTTATTTTTGGCCTCGGCTGTGCCCGCGGCCGATATTTGGATCTCGGAGGTGCCTCGCAAAGTCTCGCGCCATTCCGAGTCCGGCGGACGAAGTTGGCCAGCCCCACTCCCCAAGGCTATAGCCCACCCGTTTTGGTGGCCTTTTCCGCTGGGCCGAACTTGGCGCCCGGCCTTCGGGCGGGTATTTTTAGGCGCGGCTGTGCCCATGGCCTATTTTTGGCACACGGAGGCGCCTCGCAAAGTCTCGCGCCATTCCGAGTCCGGCGGACGAAGTTGGCCAGCCCCACCCCCAAGGCTATAGCCCACCCGTTTTGTGGCCTTTTCCGCTGGGCCGAACTTGCGCCCCGGCCTTCGGGGCGGGTTTTGGGCGCGGCTGTGCCCGCGGCCTATTTTTGGCACACGGAGCGCCTCGCAAAGTCTCGCGCCATTCCGAGTCCGGCGGACGAAGTTGGCCAGCCCACCCCCAAGGCTATAGCCCACCCGTTTTTGTGGCCTTTTTCCGCTGGGCGAACTTGGCGCCCGGCCTTCGGGCGGGTATTTTTAGGCGCGGCTGTGCCCGTGGCCTATTTTTTTGGCACACGGAGGCGCCTCGTAAAGTCTCGCGCCATTCCGAGTCCGGCGGACGAAGTTGGCCAGCCCCACCCCCAAGGCTATAGCCCACCCGTTTTTGTGGCCTTTTTCCGCTGGACGAACTTGGCGCCCCGGCCTTCGGGCGGGTACTTTTGGGTGCGGCTGTGCCCGCGGTCTATTTTTGGCACACGGAGGCGCCTCCCAAAGTCTCGCGCCATTCCGAGTCTGGGGGACGAAGTTGGCCAGCCCCATTCCCCAAGGCTATAGCCCACCCATTTTTGTGGCCTTTTACCGCTGGACGAACTTGGCGCCCCGGCCTTCGGGCGGGTATTTTTGGGCGCGGCTGTGCCCGTGGCCTATTTTTTGTACACGGAGGCGCCTCGCAAAGTCTCGTGCCATTCCGAGTCTGGGGGACGAAGTTGGCCAGCCCCATTCCCCAAGGCTATAGCCCACCCATTTTTGTGGCCTTTTACAGCTGGACGAACTTGGCGCCCCGGCCTTCGGGCGGGTATTTTTGGGCGCGGCTGTGCCCGCGGCCTATTTTTGGCAGACGGAGGCGCCTCGCAAAGTCTCGCGCCATTCCGAGTCCGGCGGACGAAGTTGGCCAGCCCCACCCCCCAAGGCTATAGCCCACCCGTTTTTGTGGCCTTTTTCCGCTGGACGAACTTGGCGCCCCGGCCTTTGGGCGGGTATTTTTAGGCGCGGCTGTGCCCGCGGCCTATTTTTGGCACACGGAGGCGCCTCGCAAAGTCTCGCGCCATTCCGAGTCCGGCGGACGAAGTTGGCCAGCCCCACCCCCCAAGGCTATAGCCCACCCGTTTTTGTGGCCTTTTTCCGCTGGACGAACTTGGCGCCCCGGCCTTCGGGCGGGCTTTCGTGCGCGCGGCTGTGCCCGTGGCCTATTTTTGGCACACGGAGGCCCCTCGCAAAGTCTCGCGCCATTCCGAGTCCAGCGGACGAAGTTGGCCAGCCCCACCCCCAAGGCTATAGCCCACCCGTTTTGTGGCCTTTTTCCGCTGGGCCGAACTTGGCGCCCCGGCCTTCGGGCTGGTATTTTTAGGCGCTGCTGTGCCCACGGCCTATTTTTGGCACACGGAGGTGCCTCGCAAGGTCTCGCGCCATTCCGAGTCCAGCGGACGAAGTTGGCCAGCCCCACCCCCAAGGCTATAGCCCACCCGTTTTTGTGGCCTTTTTCCGCTGGACGAACTTGGCGCCCCGGCCTTCGGGCGGGTATTTTTAGGCGCGGCTGTGCCCGCGGCCTATTTTTTGCACACGGAGGCGCCTCGCAAAGTCTCGCGCCATTCCGAGTCCGGCGGACGAAGTTGGCCAGCCCCACCCCCCAAGGCTATAGCCCACCCGTTTTTGTGGCCTTTTTCCGCTGGGCGAACTTGGCGCCCCGGCCTTCGGGCGGGTATTTTTGGGCGCGGCTGTGCCCGCGGCCTATTTTTGGCACACGGAGGTGCCTCGCAAAGTCTCGCGCCATTCCGAGTCCAGCGGACGAAGTGGGCCGGCCCCACCCCCCAAGGCTATAGCCTAGCCGTTTTTGTGGCCTTTTTCCGCTGGACGAACTTGGCGCCCCGGCCTTCGGGCGGGTATTTTTTGGCGAGGCTGTGCCCGCGGCCTATTTTTGGCACACGGAGGCGCCTCGCAAAGTCTCGCGCCATTCCGAGTCCGGCGGACGAAGTTGGCCAGCCCCACCGCCCAAGGCTATAGCCCACCCGTTTTTGTGGCCTTTTTCCGCTGGACGAACTTGGCGCCCCGCCTTCGGGCAGGTATTTTTGGGCGCGGCTGTGCCTGCGGCCAATTTTTGGCACACGGAGGCGCCTCGCAAAGTCTCGCGCCATTCGAGTCCGGCGGACGAAGTTGGCCAGCCCCACCCCCAAGGCTAGCCCACCCGTTTTTGTGGCCTTTTTCCGCTGGGCCGAACTTGGCGCCCGGCCTTCGGGGCGGGTATTTTTGGGCGCGGCTGTGCCCGCTGGCCTATTTTAGCACACGGAGGCGCCTCGCAAAGTCTCACGCCATTCCGAGTCCGGCGGACGAAGTTGGCCAGCTCCACCCCCCAAGGATATAGCCAACCCATTTGTGTGGCCTTTTTCCGCTGGCCGAACTAGGCGTCCCGGCCGTCGGGCGGGTATTTTTAGGCGCGGCTGTGCCGCGGCCTATTTTGGCACACGGAGGCGCCTCGCAAAGTCTCGCGCCATTCCGAGTCCGGCGGGACGAAGTTGGCCAGCCCCACCCCCAAGGCTATAGCCCACCCGTTTTTGTGGCCTTTTTCCGCTGGGCCGAACTTGGCGCCCCGGCCTTCGGGCTGGTATTTTTAGGCGCGGCTGTGCCCGCGGCCTATTTTTGGCACACGGAGGCGCCTCGCAAAGTCTCGCGCCATTCCGAGTCCGGCGGACGAAGTTGGCCAGCCCCACCCCCCAAGGCTATAGCCCACCCGTTTTTGTGGCCTTTTACCGCTGGACGAACTTGGCGCCCGGCCTTCGGGCGGGTATTTTTGGCGCGGCTGTGCCCGCGGCCTATTTTTTCCACACGGAGACGCCTCGCAAAGTCTCGCGCCATTCCGAGTCCGGCGGACGAAGTTGGCCAGCCCCACCCCTCAAGGCTATAGCCCACCCGTTTTTGTGGCCTTTTTCCGCTGGACGAACTTGGCGCCCGGCCTTCGGGCGGGTATTTTTGGGCGCGGCTGTGCCCGCGGCCTATTTTTGGCACACGGAGGCGCCTCGCAAAGTCTCGCGCCATTCCGAGTCCGGCGGACGAAGTTGGCCAGCCCCACCCCCCAAGGCTATAGCCCACCCGTTTTTGTGGCCTTTTTCCGCTGGACGAACTTGGCGCCCCGGCCTTCGGGCGGGTATTTTTGGGCGCGGCTGTGCCCGCGGCCTAATTTTTGCACACGGAGGCGCCGCGCAAACTCCCCCGCCAGTCCGAGTCCGGCGGACGACGTTGGCCCGCCCCCCCCCCCACGGCTATAGCCCCCCCGTTTTGGGGGCCTTTTCCGCTGGACGAACTTGGCGCCCCGGCCTTCGGGCGGGTATTTTTGGGCGCGGCTGTGCCCGCGGCCTATTTTTGGCACACGGAGGCGCCTCGCAAAGTCTCGCGCCATTCCGAGTCCAGCGGACGAAGTTGGCCAGCCCCACCCCCCAAGGCTATAGCCCACCCGTTTTTGTGGCCTTTTTCCGCTGGGCGAACTTGGCACCCCGGCCATCGGGGGGGGATTTTTAGGCGCGGCTGTGCCCCCGGCCTTTTTTTGGCACACGGAGGCGCCTCGCAAAGTCTCGCGCCATTCCGAGTCCGGCGGACAAAGTTGGCCAGCCCCACCCCCAAGGCTATAGCCCACCCGTTTTGTGGCCTTTTTCCGTTGGACGAACTTGGCGCCCCGGCCTTCGGGCGGGGATATTTTGGCGCGGCTGTGCCCGCGGCCTATTTTTTGCACACGGAGGCGCCTCGCAAAGTCTCGCGCCATTCCGAGTCCGGCGGACGAAGTTGGCCAGCCCCACCCCCCAAGGCTATAGCCCACCCGTTTTTGTGGCCTTTTTCCGCTGGACGAACTTGGCGCCCCGGCCGTGGGGCGGGTATTTTTGGGCGCGGCTGTGCCCGGGGCCTATTTTTGGCACACGTTGGCGCCTCGCAAAGTCTCGAGCCATTCCGAGTCCGGCGGACGAAGTTGGCCAGCCCCACCCCCCAAGGCTATAGCCCACCCGTTTTTGTGGCCTTTTTCCGCTGGACGAACTTGGCGCCCCGGCCTTCGGGCGGGTATTTTTTGGCGCGGCTGTGCCCGCGGCCTATTTTTGGCACACGGAGGCGCCTCGCAAAGTCTCGCGCCATTCCGAGTCCGGCGGACAAAGTTGGCCAGCCCCACCCCCCAAGGCTATAGCCCACCCGTTTTTGTGGCCCTTTTGCGCTGGACTAACTTGGCGCCCCGGCCTTCGGGGGGGTATTTTTGGGCGCGGCTGTGCCCGCGGCCTATTTTAGCACACGGAGGCGCCTCGCAACGTCTGGCGCCATTCCGTGTCCGGCGGACGAAGTTGGCATGCCCCACACCCAAGGCTATAGCCCACCCGTTTTTGTGGCCTTTTTCCGCTGGGCCAGACTTGGCGCCCGGCCTTCGGGCGGGTATTTTGGGCGCGGCTGTGCCCATGGCCTATTTTTGGCACACGGAGGCGCCTCGCAAAGTCTCGCGCCATTCCGAGTCCAGCGGACGAAGTTGGCCAGCCCCACCCCCAAGGCTATAGCCCACCCGTTTTTGTGGCCTTTTTCCGCTGGGCCGAACTTGGCGCCCGGCCTTCGGGCGGGTATTTTTGGGCGCGGCTGTGCCCGCGGCCTATTTTGGCACACGGAGGCGCCTCGCAAAGTGTCGCGCCATTCCGATTCCGGCGGACGAAGTTGGCCAGCCCCACCCCCAAGGCTATAGCCCACCCGTTTTGTGGCCTTTTTCCGCTGGGCCGAACTTGGCGCCCGGCCTTGGGCGGGCGGGTATTTTAGGCGGCTGTGCCCGTGGCCTATTTTGGCTGGAGGGCCTCGCAAAGTCTCGCGCCATTCCGAGTCCGGCGGACGAAGTTGGCCCAGCCCCACCCCCAAGGCTATAGCCCACCCGTTTTTGTGGCCTTTTTCCGCTGGGCCAGACTTGGCGCCCGGCCTTGGGCGGGGTATTTTTAGGCGCGGCTGTGCCCGCGGCCTATTTTTGGCACACGGAGGCGCCTCGCAAAGTCTCGCGCCATTCCGAGTCCGGCGGACGAGTTGGCCAGCCCCACCCCCAAGGCTATAGCCCACCGTTTTTGTGGCCTTTTTCCGCTGGACGAACTTGGCGCCCCGGCCTTCTGGCGGGTATTTTTTGGCGCGGCTGTGCCCGCGGCCTATTTTTACACACGGAGGCGCCTCGCAAAGTCTCGCGCCATTCCGAGTCCGGCGGACGAAGTTGGCCAGCCCCACCCCCCAAGGCTATAGCCCACCCGTTTTTGTGGCCTTTTTCCGCTGGGCGGACTTGGCGCCCCGGCCTTCGGGCGGGTATTTTTGGCGCGGCTGTGCCCGCGGCCTATTTTTGGGCCATGGACGCGCCTCGCAAAGTCTCGCTCCTTTCCGAGTCCGGCGGACGAAGTTGGCCAGCCCCACCCCCCAAGGCTATAGCCCACCCGTTTTTGTGGCCTTTTCCGCTGGGCCGAACTTGGCGCCCGGCCTTCGGGCGGGTATTTTTAGGCGCGGCTGTGCCCGCGGCCTACCTACAGCACACGGAGGCGCCTCGCAAAGTCTCGCGCAATTCCGATTCCGGCGGACGAAGTTGGCCAGCCCCACCCCCCAAGGCTATCGCCCGAGCGGTTTTGGGGCCTTGTTACGCGGGCCGAACTTGGCGCCACGGCATTCGGGCGGGGATTTTTAGGCGCGGCTGTGACCACGGCCTATTTTTGGCCCACGGACGCGCCTCGCAAAGTCTCGCACCATTCCGAGTCCAGCGGACGAAGTTGGCCAGCCCCAACCCCAAGGCTATAGCCCACCCGTTTTTGTGGCCTTTTTCCGCTGGGCGAACTTGGCGCCCCGGCCTTCGGGCCGGTATTTTTGGGCGCGGCTGTGCCCGTGGCCTATTTTTGGCACACGGAGGCGCCTCGCAAAGTCTCGCGCCATTCCGAGTCCGGCGGACGAAGTTGGCCAGCCCCACCCCCCAAGGCTATAGCCCACCCGTTTTTGTGGCCTTTTTCTGCTAGACGAACTTGGCGCCCCGGCCTTCGGGCGGGTATTTTTGGCGCGGCTGTGCCCACGGCCTATTTTTGGCACACGGAGGCGCCTCGCCAAGTCTCGCGCCATTCCGAGTCCGGCGGACAAAGTTGGTATGCCCCACCCCCCAAGGCTATAGCCCACCCGTTTTTGTGGCCTTTTTCCGCTGGACGAACTTGGCGCCCCGGCCTTCGGGCGGGTACTTTTGGGCGCGGCTGTGCCCGCGGCCTATTTTTGGCACACGGAGGCGCCTCGCAAAGTCTCGCACCATTCCGAGTCCGGCGGACGAAGTTGGCCAGCCCCACCCCCAAGGCTATAGCCCACCCGTTTTTGTGGCCTTTTTCCGCTGGGCCGAACTTGGCGCCCGGCCTTCGGGCGGGTATTTTGGGCGCGGCTGTGCCCGTGGCCTATTTTTGGCACACGGAGGCGCCTCGCAAAGTCTCGCGCCATTCCGAGTCCCGGCGGACGAAGTTGGCCAGCCCCACCCCCAAGGCTATAGCCCACCCGTTTTGTGGCCTTTTTCCGCTGGGCCAGACTTGGCGCCCCGGCCTTCGGGGGGGGTTTTTTGGGCGCGGCTGTGCCCGCGGCCTATTTTTGGCACACGGAGGTGCCTCGCAAAGTCTCGCGCCATTCCGAGTCCGGCGGACGAAGTTGGCCAGCCCCACCCCCCAAGGCTATAGCCCACCCGTTTTTGTGGCCTTTTTCCGCTGGATGAACTTGGCGCCCCGGCCGTGGGGCGGGTATTTTTGGATGCGGCTGTACCCGCGGCCTGGCCCCCAGCACACGGAGGCCCCTCGCAAAGTCTCGCGCCATTCCGAGTCCGGCGGACGAAGTTTGCCAGCGCCCCCCCCCTAGGCAAATTGGCACCCGTTTTTGTGGCCTTTTTCCGCTGGACGAACCTGGCGCCCCGGCCTTCGGGGGGGTATTTTTGGTCGCGGCTGTGTCCGCGGCCTATTTTTGGGACACGGAGGTGCCTCGCAAAGTCTCGCGCCATTCCGAGTCCAGCGGACGAAGTTGGCCAGCCCCACCCCCCAAGGCTATAGCCAACCCGTTATTTTGGCGTTTTTCGCAGGGCCGAACTTGGCCCCCCGGCCTTCGGGCGGGTATTTTTGGCGTAGCTGCGCCCGCGGCCTATTTTTGGCACACGGAGGTGCCTCGCAAAGTCTCGCGCCATTCCGAGTCCGGCGGACGAAGTTGGCCAGCCCCACCCCCCAAGGCTATAGCCCACCCGTTTTGTGGCCTTTTTCCGCTGGACGAACTTGGCGCCCCGGCCTTCGGGCGGGTATTTTTGGGCGCGGCTGTGCCCACGGCCTATTTTTGGCACACGGAGGCGCCTCGCAAAGTCTCGCGCCATTCCGAGTCCGGCGGACGAAGTTGGCCAGCCCCACCCCCCAAGGCTATAGCCCACCCGTTTTTGTGGCCTTTTTCCGCTGGACGAACTTGGCGCCCCGGCCTTCGGGCGGGTATTTTTGGGCGCGGCTGTGCCCGCGGCCTATTTTTGGCATACAGAGGAGCCTCGCAAAGTCTCGCGCCATTCCGAGTCCGGCTGACGAAGTTGGCCAGCCCCACCCCCCAAGGCTATAGCCCACCCGTTTTTGTGGCCTTTTTCCGCTGGACGAACTTGGCACCCCGGCCTTCGGGTGGGTATTTTTGGGCGCGGCTGTGCCCGCGGCCTAGTTTTGGCACACGGAGGCGCCTCGCAAAGTCTCGCGCTATTCCGAGTCCGGCGGACGAAGTTGGCCAGCCCCACCCCCCAAGGCTATTGCCCACCCGTTTTTGTGGCCTTTTTCGGCAGGACGAACTTGGCGCCCCGGCCTTCGGGCGGGTATTTTTGGGCGCGGCTGTGCCCGCGGCCTATTTTTGGTACATGGAGGCGCCTCGCATTGTCTCGCGCATTTCCGAGTCCGGCGTACGAAGTTGGCCTGCCCCACCCCCCAGGCTATAGCCCACCCGTTTTGTGGCCTTTTTCCGCTGGGGACGAACTTGGCGCCCGGCCTTCGGGCGGGTATTTTTGGCGCGGCTGTGCCCGCGGCCTATTTTTGGCACACGGAGGCGCCTCGCAAAGTCTCGCGCCATTCCGAGTCCGGCGGACGAAGTTGGCCAGCCCCACCCCCCAAGGCTATATCCCACCCGTTTTTGTGGCCTTTTTCCGCTGGACGAACTTGGCGCTCCGGCCTTCGGTCGGGTATTTTTGGGCGCGGCTGCGCCCGCGGCCTATTTATGGCACACAGAGGCGCCTCCCAAAGTCTCGCGCCATTCCGAGTCCAGCGGACGAAGTTGGCCAGCCCCACCCCCCAAGGCTATAGCCCACCCGTTTTTGTGGCCTTTTTCCGCTGGACGAACTTGGCGCCCCGGCCTTCGGGTGGGTATTTTTGGGCGCGGCTGTGGCGGCGGCCTAGTTTTGTCACGCGGAGGCGCCTCGCAATGTCTCGCGCTATTCCGAGTCCGGCGGACGAAGTTGGCCAGCCCCACCCCCCAAGGCTATAGCCCACCCGTTTTTGTGGCCTTTTTCCGCTGGACGAACTTGGCGCCCCGGCCTTCGGGCGGGTATTTTTGGGCGCGGCTGTGCCCGCGGCCTATTTTTGGCACACGGAGGCGCCTCGCAAAGTCTCGCGCCATTCCAAGTCCGGCGGACGAAGTTGGCCAGCCCCACCCCCCAAGGCTATAGCCCACCCGTTTTTGTGGCCTTTTTCCGCTGGACGAACTTGGCGCCCGGCGCTCGGGGCGGGTATTTTTGGGCGCGGCTGTGCCCGCGGCCTATTTTTGGCACACGGAGGCGCCTCGCAAAGTCTCGCGCCATTCCGAGTCCGGCGGACAAAGTTGGCCAGCCCCACCCCCCAAGGCTATAGCCCACCCGTTTTTGTGGCCTTTTTCCGCTGGACGAACTTGGCACCCCGGCCTTCGGGTGGGTATTTTTGGGCGCGGCTGTGGCGGCGGCCTAGTTTTGTCACGCGGAGGCGCCTCGCAATGTCTCGCGCTATTCCGAGTCCGGCGGACGAAGTTGGCCAGCCCCACCCCCCAAGGCTATAGCCCACCCATTTTTGTGGCCTTTTTCCGCTGGACGAACTTGGCGCCCCGGCCTTCGGGCGGGTATTTTTGGGCGCGGCTTTTACCGCGGCCTATTTTTGGCACACGGAGGCGCCTCGCAAAGTCTCGCGCCATTCCGAGTCCGGCGGACGAAGTTGGCCAGCCCCACCCCCCAGGCTATAGCCCACCCGTTTTTGTGGCCTTTTTCCGCCGGGCGAACTTGGCGCCCCGGCCTTCGGGCGGGTATTTTTGGGCGCGGCTGTGCCCGCCGCCTATTTTTGGCACACGGAGGCGCCTCGTAAAGTCTCGCGCCATTCCGAGTCCGGCGGACGAAGTTGGCCAGCCCCACCCCCCAAGGCTATAGCCCACCCGTTTTTGTGGCCTTTTTCCGCTGGACGAACTTGGCACCCCGGCCTTCGGGTGGGTATTTTTGGGCGCGGCTGTGCCCGTGGCCTAGTTTTGGCACACGGAGGCGCCTCGCAAAGTCTCGCCCTATTCCGAGTCCGGCGGACGAAGTTGGCCAGCCCCACCCCCCAAGGCTATAGCCCACCCGTTTTTGTGGCCTACTCCGCTGGACGAACTTGGCGCCCCGGCCTTCGGGCGGGTATTTTTGGGCGCGGCTGTTGCCGCTGCCTATTTTTGGCGCACGGAGACACCTCGCAAAGTCTCGGGCCATTCCGAGTCCGGCGGACGAAGTTGGCCAGCCCCACCCCCCAAGGTTATAGCCCACCCGTTTTTGTGGCCTTTTTCCGCTGGACGAACGTGGCGCTCTGGTCTTCGGGCGGGTAGTATTTTTGGCGCGGCTGTGCCCGCAGCCTAATTTTGGCACACGCAGGCACCACGCAAAGTCACGCGCCATTACGAGTCCGGCGGACGAAGTCGGCCAGCCCCACCCCCAAGGCTATAGCCCACCCGTTTTGTGGCCTTTTTCGGCTGGGCCGAACTTGGCGCCCGGCCTTCGGGCGGGTATTTTTGGGCGCGGCTGAGCCCGCAGCCTAGTTTTTGGACACGGAGGCGCCTCGCAAAGTCTCGCGCCATTCCGAGTCCGGCGGACGAAGTTGGCCAGCCCCACCCCCCAAGGCTATAGCCCACACGTTTTTGTGGCCTTTTTCGGCTGGACGAACTTGGCGCCCCGGCCTTCGGGCTGGTATTTTTGGGCGCGGCTGTGCCCGCGGCCTATTTTTGGCACACGGAGGGGCCTCGCAAATTCTTGCGCCATTCCGAGTCCGGCGGACGAAGTTGGCCAGCCCCATCCCCCAAGGCTATAGCCCACCCGTTTTTGTGGCCTTTTACCGCTGGACGAACTTGGCGCCCAATTCTTCGGTCGGGTATTTTTCGGCGCGGCTGTGCCCGCGGCCTATTTTTGGCACACGGAGCCGCCTCGCAAAGTCTCCCCCATTCCGAGTCCGGCGGACGAAGTTGGCCAGCCCCATCCCCCAAGGCTATAGCCCACCCGTTTTTGTGGCCTTTTTCCGCTGGACGAACTTGGCGCCCCGGCCTTCGGGCGGGTATTTTTGGCGAGGCTGTGCCCGCGTCCTATTTTTGGCACACGGAGACGCCTCGCAAAGTCTCGCGCCATTCCGAGTCCGGCGGACGAAGTTGGCCAGCCCCACCCCCCAAGGCTATAGCCCACCCGTTTTTGTGGCCTTTTTCCGCTGGACGAACTTGGCGCCCCGGCCTTCGGGCGGGTATTTTTGGGCGCGGCTGTGCCCGCGGCCTATTTTTGGCACACGGAGGGGCCTCGCAAAGTCTCGCACCATTGCGAGTCCGGCGGACGAAGTTGGCCAGCCCCATCCCCCAAGGTTATAGCCCACCCGTTTTTGTGGCCTTTTACCGCTGGACGAACTTGGCGCCCCGGCCTTCGGGCGGGTATTTTTGGGCGCGGCTGTGCCCGCGGGGCCTATTTTTGGCACACGGAGGTGCCTCGCAAAGTCTCGCGCCATTCCGAGTCCGGCGGACGAAGTTGGCCAGCCCCACCCCCCAAGGCTATTGCCCACCCGTTTTTGTGGCCTTTTTCGGCTGGACGAACTTGGCGCCCCGGCCTTCGGGCGGGTATTTTTGGGCGCGGCTGTGCCCGCAGCCTATTTTTTGGACACGGAGTCGCCTCGCAAAGTCTCGCGCCATTCCGAGTCCGGCGGACGAAGTTGGCCAGCCCCACTCCCCAAGGCTATAGCCCACACGTTTTTGTGGCCTTTTTCGGCTGGACGAACTTGGCGCCCCGGCCTTCGGGCGGGTATTTTTGGGCGCGGCTGTGCCCGTGGCCTATTTTTGGCACACGGAGGGGCCTCGCAAATTCTCGCGCCATTCCGAGTCCGGTGGACGAAGTTGGCCAGCCCCATCCCCCAAGGCTATAGCCCACCCGTTTTTGTGGCCTTTTACCGCTGGACGAACTTGGCGCCCCGTACTTCGGGCGGTTATTTTTGGGCGCGGCTGTGCCCGCGGCCTATTTTTGGCACACGGAGCCGCCTCGCAAAGTCTCGCGCCATTCCGAGTCCGGCGGACGAAGTTGGCCAGCCCCATCCCCCAAGGCTATAGCCCACCCATTTTTGTGGCCTTTTACCGCTGGACGAACTTGGCGCCCCGCCCTTCGGGCGGGTATTTTTGGGCGCGGCTGTGCCCGCGGCCTATTTTTGACACACGGAGGGGCCTCGAAAAGTCTCGCGCCATTCCGAGTCCGGCGGACGAAGTTGGCCAGCCCCATCCCCCAAGGCTATAGCCCACCCGTTTTTGTGGCCTTTTACCGCTGGACGAACTTGGCGCCCCGGCCTTCGGGAGGGTATTTTTGGGCGCGGCTGTGCCCGCGGCCTATTTTTGACACACGGAGGCGCCTCGCAAAGGCTCGCGCCATTCCGAGTCCGGCGGACGAAGTTGGCCAGCCCCACCCCCCAGGCCTATAGCCCACCCGTTTTTGTGGCCTTTTACCGCTGGACGAACTTGGCGCCCTGGCCTTCGTGCGGGTATTTTTGGGCGCGGCTGTGGCCGCGGCTTATTTTTGGCACACGGAGGTGCCTCGCAAAGTCTCGCGCCATTCCGAGTCCGGCGGACGAAGTTGGCCAGTCCCACCCCCCAAGGCTATAGCCCACCCGTTTTTGTGGCCTTTTTCCGCTGGACGAACTTGGCGCCCCGGCCTTCGGGCGGGTATTTTTGGGCGCGGCTGTGCCCGCGGCCTATTTTTGGCACACGGAGGTGCCTCGTAAAGTCTCGCGCCATTCTGAGTCCGGCGGACGAAGTTGGCCAGCCCCACCCGCCTAGGCTATAGCCCACCCGTTTTTGTGGCCTTTTACCGCTGGACGAACTTGCCGCCCCAGCCTTCGGGCGGGTATTTTTGGGCGCGGCTGTGTCCGCGGCCTATTTTTGGCACACGGAGGTGCCTCGCAAAGTCTCGCGCCATTCCGAGTCCGGCGGACGAAGTTGGCCAGTCCCACCCCCCTAGGCTATGGCCCACCCGTTTTTGTGGCCTTTTACCGCTGGACGAACTTGGCGCCCCAGCCTTCGGGCGGGTATTTTTGGGCGCGGCTGTGCCCGCGGCCTATTTTTGGCACACAGAGGCACCTCGCAAAGTCTCGCGCCATTCCGAGTCCGGCGGACGAAGTTGGCCAGCCCCACCCCCCAAGGCTGTAGCCCACCGTTTTTGTGTCCTTTTTCCGCTGGACGAACTTGGCGCCCCGGCCTTCGGGCGGGTAATTTTGGGCGCGGCTGTGCCCGCGGCCTATTTTTGGCACACGGAGGCGCCTCGCAAAGTCTCGCGCCATTCCGAGTCCGGCGGACGAAGTTGGCCAGCCCCACCCCCCAAGGCTCTAGCCCACCCGTTTTTGTGGCCTTTTACCGCTGGACGAACTTGGCGCCCCGGCCTTTGGGCGGGTATTTTTGGGTACGGCTGTTCCCGCGGCCTATTTTTGGCACACGGACGCGCCTCGCTAAGTCTCGCGCCATTCCGAGTCCGACGGACGAAGTTGGCCAGCCCCACCCCCCAAGGCTATAGCATACACGTTTTTGTGGCCTTTTTCGGCTGGACGAACTTGGCGCCCCGGCCTTCGGGCGGGTATTTTTGGGCGCGGCTGTGCCCGCGGCCTATTTTTGGCACACGGAGGGGCCTCGCAAATTCTTGCGCCATTCCGAGTCCGGCGGACGAAGTTGGCCAGCCCCATCCCCCAAGGCTATAGCCCACCCGTTTTTGTGGCCTTTTACCGCTGGACGAACTTGGCGCCCAATTCTTCGGGCGGGTATTTTTCGGCGCGGCTGTGCCCGCGGCCTATTTTTGGCACACGGAGCCGCCTCGCAAAGTCTCGCGCCATTCCGAGTCCGGCGGACGAAGTTGGCCAGCCCCATCCCCCAAGGCTATAGCCCACCCGTTTTTGTGGCCTTTTACCGCTGGACGAACTTGGCGCCCCGGCCTTCGGGCGGGTATTTTTGGGCGCGGCTGTGCCCGCGTCCTATTTTTGGCACACGGAGGCGCCTCGCAAAGTCTCGCGCCATTCCGAGTCCGGCGGACGAAGTTGGCCAGCCCCACCCCCCAAGGCTATAGCCCACCCGTTTTTGTGGCCTTTTTCCGCTGGACGAACTTCGCGCCCCGGCCTTCGGGCGGGTATTTTTGGGCGCGGCTGTGCCCGCGGCCTATTTTTGGCACACGGAGGGGCCTCGCAAAGTCTCGCACCATTGCGAGTCCGGCGGACGAAGTTGGCCAGCCCCATCCCCCAAGGTTATAGCCCACCCGTTTTTGTGGCCTTTTACCGCTGGACGAACTTGGCGCCCCGGCCTTCGGGCGGGTATTTTTGGGCGCGGCTGTGCCCGCGGGGCCTATTTTTGGCACACGGAGGTGCCTCGCAAAGTCTCGCGCCATTCCGAGTCCGGCGGACGAAGTTGGCCAGCCCCACCCCCCAAGGCTATTGCCCACCCGTTTTTGTGGCCTTTTTCGGCTGGACGAACTTGGCGCCCCGGCCTTCGGGCGGGTATTTTTGGGCGCGGCTGTGCCCGCAGCCTATTTTTTGGACACGGAGTCGCCTCGCAAAGTCTCGCGCCATTCCGAGTCCGGCGGACGAAGTTGGCCAGCCCCACTCCCCAAGGCTATAGCCCACACGTTTTTGTGGCCTTTTTCGGCTGGACGAACTTGGCGCCCCGGCCTTCGGGCGGGTATTTTTGGGTGCGGCTGTGCCCGAGGCCTATTTTTGGCACACGGAGGGGCCTCGCAAATTCTCGCGCCATTCCGAGTCCGGTGGACGAAGTTGGCCAGCCCCATCCCCCAAGGCTATAGCCCACCCGTTTTTGTGGCCTTTTACCGCTGGACGAACTTGGCGCCCCGGCCTTCGGGCGGGTATTTTTGGGCGCGGCTGTGCCCGCGGCCTATTTTTGGCACACGGAGCCGCCTCGCAAAGTCTCGCGCCATTCCGAGTCCGGCGGACGAAGTTGGTCAGCCCCATCCCCCAAGGCTATAGCCCACCCATTTTTGTGGCCTTTTACCGCTGGACGAACTTGGTGCCCCGGCCTTCGGGCGGGTATTTTTGGGCGCGGCTGTGCCCGCGTCCTATTTTTGGCACACGGAGGCGCCTCGCAAAGTCTCGCGCCATTCCGAGTAGGCGGACGAAGTTGGCCAGCCCCACCCCCCAAGGCTATAGCCCACCCGTTTTTGTGGCCTTTTTCCGCTGGACGAACTTGGCGCCCCGGCCTTCGGGCGGGTATTTTTGGGCGCGGCTGTGCCCGCAGCCTATTTTTGGGACACGGAGACGCCTCGCAAAGTCTCGCGCCATTCCGGGTCCGGCGGACGAAGTTGGCCAGCCCCACCCCCCAAGGCTATAGCCCACACGTTTTTGTGGCCTTTTTCGGCTGGACGAGCTTGGCGCCCCGCCCTTCGGGCGGGTATTTTTGGGCGCGGCTGTGCCCGCGGCCTATTTTTGACACACGGAGGGGCCTCGAAAAGTCTCGCGCCATTCCGAGTCCGGCGGACGAAGTTGGCCAGCCCCATCCCCCAAGGCTATAGCCCACCCGTTTTTGTGGCCTTTTACCGCTGGACGAACTTGGCGCCCCGGCCTTCGGGAGGGTATTTTTGGGCGCGGCTGTGCCCGCGTCCTACTTTTGGCACACGGAGGCGCCTCGCAAAGTCTCGCACCATTCCGAGTCCGGCGGACGAAGTTGGCCAGCCCCACCCCCCAAGGCTATAGCCCACTCGTTTTTGTGGCCTTTTACCACTGGACGAACTTGGCGCCCCGGCCTTCGGTCGGGTATTTTTGGGCGCGGCTGTGCCCGCGGCCTATTTTTGACACACGGAGGCGCCTCGCAAAGGCTCGCGCCATTCCGAGTCCGGCGGACGAAGTTGGCCAGCCCCACCCCCCAGGCCTATAGCCCACCCGTTTTTGTGGCCTTTTACCGCTGGACGAACTTGGCGCCCTGGCCTTCGTGCGGGTATTTTTGGGCGCGGCTGTGGCCGCGGCTTATTTTTGGCACACGGAGGTGCCTCGCAAAGTCTCGCGCCATTCCGAGTCCGGCGGACGAAGTTGGCCAGTCCCACCCCCCAAGGCTATAGCCCACCCGTTTTTGTGGCCTTTTTCCGCTGGACGAACTTGGCGCCCCGGCCTTCGGGCGGGTATTTTTGGGCGCGGCTGTGCCCGCGGCCTATTTTTGGCACACGGAGGTGCCTCGTAAAGTCTCGCGCCATTCTGAGTCCGGCGGACGAAGTTGGCCAGCCCCACCCGCCTAGGCTATAGCCCACCCGTTTTTGTGGCCTTTTACCGCTGGACGAACTTGCCGCCCCAGCCTTCGGGCGGGTATTTTTGGGCGCGGCTGTGTCCGCGGCCTATTTTTGGCACACGGAGGTGCCTCGCAAAGTCTCGCGCCATTCCGAGTCCGGCGGACGGTTGGCCAGTCCCACCCCAAGGCTATGGCCCACCCGTTTTGTGGCCTTTTACCGCTGGACGAACTTGGCGCCCCAGCCTTGGGCGGGTATTTTTGGCGCGGCTGTGCCCGCTGGCCTATTTTTGGCACACCGAGGCCCCTCGCAAAGTCTCGCGCCATTCCGAGTCCGGCGGACGAAGTTGGCCAGCCCCACCCCCAAGGTATAGCCCACCCGTTTTGTGTACTTTTTCCGCTGGACGAACTTGGCGCCCCGGCCTTCGGGCGGGTAATTTTGGGCGCGGCTGTGCCCGCGGCCTATTTTTGGCACACGGAGGCGCCTCGCAAAGTCTCGCGCCATTCCGAGTCCGGCGGACGAAGTTGGCCAGCCCCACCCCCCAAGGCTCTAGCCCACCCGTTTTTGTGGCCTTTTACCGCTGGACGAACTTGGCGCCCCGGCCTTTGGGCGGGTATTTTTGGGTACGGCTGTTCCCGCGGCCTATTTTTGGCACACGGACGCGCCTCGCTAAGTCTCGCGCCATTCCGAGTCCGACGGACGAAGTTGGCCAGCCCCACCCCCCAAGGCTATAGCACACCCGTTTTTGTGGCCTTTTTCCGCTGGACGAACTTGGCGCCCCGGCCTTCGGGCGGGTATTTTTGGGCGCGGCTGTGCCCGCGGCCTATTTTTGGCACACGGAGGCGCCTCGCAAAGTCTCGCGCCATTCCGAATCCGGCGGACGAAGTTGGCCAGCCCCACCCCCCAAGGCTGTAACCCACCCGTTTTTGTGGCCTTTTTCCGCTGGACGAACTTGGCGCCCCGGCCTTCGGGGGGGTATTTTTGGGCGCGGCTGTGCCCGCGGCCTATTTTTGGCACACGGAGGCGCCTCGCAAAGTCTCGCGCCATTCCGAGTCCGGCGGACGAAGTTGGCCAGCCCCACCCCCCAAGGCTATAGCCCACCCGTTTTTGTGGCCGTTTTCCGCAGGACGAACTTGGCGCCCCGGCCTTCGGGCGGGTATTTTTGGGCGCGGCTGAGCCCGCGGCCTATTTTTGCCACACGGAGGCGCCTCGCAAAGTCTCGCGCCATTCCGAGTCCGGCGGACGAAGTTGGCCAGCCCCACCACCCAAGGCTATAGCCCACCCGTTTTTGTGGCCTTTTTCCGCTGGACGAACATGGCGCCCCGGCCTTCGGGCGGGTATTTTTTGGTACGGCTGTGCCCGCAGCCTATTTTTGGCACACAGAGGCACCTCGCAAAGTCTCGCGCCATTCCGAGTCCGGCGGACGAAGTTGGCCAGCCCCACCCCCCAAGGCTGTAGCCCACCGTTTTTGTGTCCTTTTTCCGCTGGACGAACTTGGCGCCCCGGCCTTCGGGCGGGTAATTTTGGGCGCGGCTGTGCCCGCGGCCTATTTTTGGCACACGGAGGCGCCTCGCAAAGTCTCGCGCCATTCCGAGTCCGGCGGACGAAGTTGGCCAGCCCCACCCCCCAAGGCTCTAGCCCACCCGTTTTTGTGGCCTTTTACCGCTGGACGAACTTGGCGCCCCGGCCTTTGGGCAGGTATTTTTGGGTACGGCTGTTCCTGCGGCCTATTTTTGGCACACGGACGCGCCTCGCTAAGTCTCACGCCATTCCGAGTCCGACGGACGAAGTTGGCCAGCCCCACCCCCCAAGGCTATAGCACACCCGTTTTTGTGGCCTTTTTCCGCTGGACGAACTTGGCGCCCCGGCCTTCGGGCGGGTATTTTTGGGCGCGGCTGTGCGCGCGGCCTATTTTTGGCACACGGAGGCGCCTCGCAAAGTCTCGCGCCATTCCGAATCCGGCGGACGAAGTTGGCCAGCCCCACCCCCTAAGGCTGTAACCCACCCGTTTTGTGGCCTTTTCCGCTGGGCCGAACTTGGCGCCCGGCCTTCGGGGGGTATTTTGGGGCGCGGCTGTGCCTTGTGGCCTATTTTTGGCACACGGAGGCACCTCGCAAAGTCTCGCGCCATTCCGAGTCCGGGCGGACGAAGTTGGCCAGCCCCACCCCCAAGGCTATAGCCCACCCGTTTTGTGGCCGTTTTCCGCAGGACAGACTTGGCGCCCGGCCTTCGGGCGGGTATTTTTGGGCGCGGCTGAGCCCGCGGCCTATTTTTGCCACACGGAGGCGCCTCGCAAAGTCTCGCGCCATTCCGAGTCCGGCGGACGAAGTTGGCCAGCCCCACCCCCCAAGGCTATAGCCCACCCGTTTTTGTGGCCTTTTTCCGCTGGACGAACATGGCGCCCCGGCCTTCGGGCGGGTATTTTTTGGTACGGCTGTGCCCGCAGCCTATTTTTGGCACACAGAGGTGCCTCGCAAAGTCTCGCGCCATTCCGAGTCCGGCGGACGAAGTTGGCCAGCCCCACCCCCCAAGGCTATAGCCCACCCGTTTTTGTGGCCTTTTTCCGCTGGACGAACTTGGCGCCCCGGCCTTTGGGGGGGTATTTTTGGGCGCGGCTTTGCCCGCGGCCTATTTTTGGCACACGGAGGCGCCTCGCAAAGTCTCGCGCCATTCCGAGTCCGGCGGACGAAGTTGGCCAGCCCCACCCCCCAAGGCTATAGCCCACCCGTTTTTGTGGCCTTTTTTCGCTGGACGAACTTGGCGCCCCGGCCTTCGGGCGGGTATTTTTGGGCGCGGCTGTGCCCGCAGCCTATTTTTGGCACACAGAGGTGCCTCGCAAAGTCTCGCGCCATTCCAAGTTCGGCGGACGAAGTTTGCCAGCCCCACCCCCCAAGGCTATAGCCTACCCGTTTTTGTGGCCTTTTTTCGCTGGACGAACTTGGCGCCCCGGCCTTCGGGTGGGTATTTTTGGATACGGCTGTGCCCGCGGCCTATTTTTGGCACACGGAGGCTCCTCGCAAAGTCTCGCGCCATTCCGAGTCCGGCGGACGAAGTTGGCCAGCCACACCTCCCAAGGCTATAGCCCACCCGTTTTTGTGGCCTTTTTCCGCTGGACGAACTTGGCGCCCCGGCCTTCGGGCGGGTATTTTTTGGTACGGCTGTGCCCGCAGCCTATTTTTGGCATACGGTGGTGACTCGCAAAGTCTCGCGCCATTCCGAGTCCGGCGGACGAAGTTGGCCAACCCCACCCCCCAAGGCTATAGCCCACCCGTTTTTGTGGCCTTTTTTCGCTGGACGAACTTGGCGCCCCGGCCTTCGGGCGGGTATTTTTGGGCGCGGCTGTGCCCGCGGCCTATTTTTGGCACACGGAGGCGCCTCGCAAAGTCTCGCGCCATTCCGAGTCCGGCGGACGAAGTTGGCCAGCCCCACCCCCCAAGGCTATTGCCCACCCGTTTTTGTGGCCTTTTTCCGCTGGACGAACTTGGCGCCCCGGCCTTCGGGTGGGCATTTTTGGGCGCGGCTGTGCCCGCGTCCTATTTTTGGCACACAGAGGTGCCTCGTAAAGTCTCGCGCCATTCCGAGTCCGGCGGACGAACTGGCCAGCCCAACCCCCCAAGGCTATAGCCTACCCGTTTTTGTGGCCTTTTTTCGCTGGACGAACTTGGCGCCCCGGCCTTCGGGCGGGTATTTTTGGATACGGCTGTGCCCGCGGCCTATTTTTGGCACACGGAGGCTCCTCGCAAAGTCTCGCGCCATTCCGAGTCCGGCGGACGAAGTTGGCCAGCCACACCTCCCAAGGCTATAGCCCACCCGTTTTTGTGGCCTTTTTCCGCTGGACGAACTTGGCGCCCCGGCCTTCGGGCGGGTATTTTTTGGTACGGCTGTGCCCGCAGCCTATTTTTGGCATACGGTGGTGACTCGCAAAGTCTCGCGCCATTCCGAGTCCGGCGGACGAAGTTGGCCAACCCCACCCCCCAAGGCTATAGCCCACCCGTTTTTGTGGCCTTTTTTCGCTGGACGAACTTGGCGCCCCGGCCTTCGGGCGGGTATTTTTGGGCGCGGCTGTGCCCGCGGCCTATTTTTGGCACACGGAGGCGCCTCGCAAAGTCTCGCGCCATTCCGAGTCCGGCGGACGAAGTTGGCCAGCCCCACCCCCCAAGGCTATAGCCCACCCGTTTTTGTGGCCTTTTTCCGCTGGACGAACTTGGCGCCCCGGCCTTCGGGTGGGTATTTTTGGGCGCGGCTGTGCCCGCGTCCTATTTTTGGCACACAGAGGCGCCTCGTAAAGTCTCGCGCCATTCCGAGTCCGGCGGACGAACTGGCCAGCCCCACCCTCCAAGGCTATAGCCCACCCGTTTTTGTGGCCTTTTTCCGCTGGACGAACTTGGCGCCCCGGCCTTCGGGCGGGTATTTTTGGACGCGGCTGTGCCCGCGGCCTATTTTGGCACACGGTGGTGACTCGCAAAGTCTCGCGCCATTCCAGTCCGGCGGACGAAGTTGGCCAGCCCCACCCCCAAGGCTATAGCCCACCCGTTTTGTGGCCTTTTCCCGCTGCCCGAACTTGGCGCCCCGGCCTTCGGGGGGGTATTTTGGGCGCGGCTGTGCCCGCGGCCTATTTTTGGCACACGGAGGCGCCTCGCAAAGTCTCGCGCCATTCCGAGTCCGGCGGACGAAGTTGGCCAGCCCCACCCCCCAAGGCTATAGCCCACCCGTTTTTGTGGCCTTTTTCCGCTGGACGAACATGGCGCCCCGGCCTTTGGGCGGGTATTTTTGGGCGCGGCTGTGCCCGCGTCCTATTTTTGGCACACAGAGGCGCCTCGCAAAGTCTCGCGCCATTCCGAGTCCGGCGGATGAACTGGCCAGCCCCACCCCCCAAGGCTATAGCCTACCCGTTTTTGTGGCCTTTTTTCGCTGGACGAACTTGGCGCCCCGGCCTTCGGGCGGGTATTTTTGGGCGCAGCTATGCCCGCGGCCTATTTTTGGCACACGGAGGCACCTCGCAAAGTCTCGCGCCATTCCGAGTCCGGCGGACGAACTTGGCCAGCCCCACCCCCCAAGGCTATATCCCACCCGTTTTTGTGGCCATTTTCCGCTGGACGAACTTGGCGCCCCGGCATTCGGGCGGGTATTTTTGGGCGCGGCTGTGCCCGCAGCCTATTTTTGGCACACGGAGGTGCCTCGCAAATTCTCGCGCCATTCTGAGTTCGGCGGACGAAGTTTGCCAGCCCCCCCCCCCAAGGCTATAGCCCACCCGTTTTTGTGGCCTTTTTCCGCTGGACGAACTTGGCGCCCCGGCCTTCGGGTGGGTATTTTTGGATACGGCTGTGCCCGCGGCCTATTTTTGGCACACGGAGGCTCCTCGCAAAGTCTCGCGCCATTCCGAGTCCGGCGGACGAAGTTGGCCAGCCACACCTCCCAAGGCTATAGCCCACCCGTTTTTGTGGCCTTTTTCCGCTGGACGAACTTGGCGCCCCGGCCTTCGGGCGGGTATTTTTTGGTACGGCTGTGCCCGCAGCCTATTTTTGGCATACGGTGGTGACTCGCAAAGTCTCGCGCCATTCCGAGTCGGCGGACGAGTTGGCCAGCCCCACCACCCAAGGCTATAGCCCACCCGTTTTTGTGGCCTTTTTTCGCTGGACGAACTTGGCGGGCCGGGCTTTGGGCGGGTTTTTTTTGGCTCGGCTGTGCCCGCGGCCTATTTTTGGCACACGGAGGCGCCTCGCAAAGTCTCACGCCATTCCGAGTCCGGCGGACGAAGTTGGCCAGCCCCACCCCCCAAGGCTATAGCCCACCCGTTTTTGTGGCCTTTTTCCGCTGGACGAACATGGCGCCCCGGCCTTTGGGCGGGTATTTTTGGGCGCGGCTGTGCCCGCGTCCTATTTTTGGCACACAGAGGCGCCTCGCAAAGTCTCGCGCCATTCCGAGTCCGGCGGACGAACTGGCCAGCCCCACCCCCCAAGGCTATAGCCTACCCGGTTTTGTGGCCTTTTTTCGCTGGACGAACTTGGCGCCCCGGCCTTCGGGCGGGTATTTTTGGGCGCAGCTATGCCCGCGGCCTATTTTTGGCACACGGAGGCACCTCGCAAAGTCTCGCGCCATTCCGAGTCCGGCGGACGAACTTGGCCAGCCCCACCCCCCAAGGCTATATCCCACCCGTTTTTGTGGCCATTTTCCGCTGGACGAACTTGGCGCCCCGGCATTCGGGCGGGTATTTTTGGGCGTGGCTGTGCCCGCAGCCTATTTTTGGCACACGGTGGTGCCTCGCAAATTCTCGCGCCATTCTGAGTTCGGCGGACGAAGTTTGCCAGCCCCCCCCCCCCAAGGCTATAGCCCACCCGTTTTTGTGGCCTTTTTCCGCTGGACGAACTTGGCGCCCCGGCCTTCGGGTGGGTATTTTTGGATACGGCTGTGCCCGCGGCCTATTTTTGGCACACGGAGGCTCCTCGCAAAGTCTCGCGCCATTCCGAGTCCGGCGGACGAAGTTGGCCAGCCACACCTCCCAAGGCTATAGCCCACCCGTTTTTGTGGCCTTTTTCCGCTGGACGAACTTGGCGCCCCGGCCTTCGGGCGGGTATTTTTTGGTACGGCTGTGCCCGCAGCCTATTTTTGGCATACGGTGGTGACTCGCAAAGTCTCGCGCCATTCCGAGTCCGGCGGACGAAGTTGGCCAGCCCCACCCCCCAAGGCTATAGCCCACCCGTTTTTGTGGCCTTTTTCCGCTGGACGAACTTGGCGCCCCGGCCTTCGGGCGGGTATTTTTGGGCGCGGCTGTGCCCGCGGCCTATTTTTGGCACACGGAGGCGCCTCGCAAAGTCTCGCGCCATTCCGAGTCCGGCGGACGAAGTTGGCCAGCCCCACCCCCCAAGGCTATAGCCCACCCGTTTTTGTGGCCTTTTTCCGCTGGACGAACATGGCGCCCCGGCCTTTGGGCGGGTATTTTTGGGCGCGGCTGTGCCCGCGTCCTATTTTTGGCACACAGAGGCGCCTCGTAAAGTCTCGCGCCATTCCGAGTCCGGCGGACGAACTGGCCAGCCCAACCCCCCAAGGCTATAGCCTACCCGTTTTTGTGGCCTTTTTTCGCTGGACGAACTTGGCGCCCCGGCCTTCGGGCGGGTATTTTTGGATACGGCTGTGCCCGCGGCCTATTTTTGGCACACGGAGGCTCCTCGCAAAGTCTCGCGCCATTCCGAGTCCGGCGGACGAAGTTGGCCAGCCACACCTCCCAAGGCTATAGCCCACCCGTTTTTGTGGCCTTTTTCCGCTGGACGAACTTGCCGCCCGGCCGGGGGCGGGTATTTTTGGTACGGCTGTGCCCGCAGCCTATTTTTTGGCATACGGTGGTGACTCGCAAAGTCTCGCGCCATTCCGAGTCCGGCGGGACGAAGTTGGCCAACCCCACCCCCAAGGCTATAGCCCACCGTTTTTGTGGCCTTTTTTCGCTGGACGAACTTGGCGCCCGGCCTTCGGGCGGGTATTTTTGGCGCGGCTGTGCCCATGGCCTGGCCTATTTTTGGCACACGGAGGCGCCTCGCAAAGTCTCGCGCCATTCCGAGTCCGGCGGACGAAGTTGGCCAGCCCCACCCCCCAAGGCTATAGCCCACCCGTTTTTGTGGCCTTTTTCCGCTGGACGAACTTGGCGCCCCGGCCTTCGGGTGGGTATTTTTGGGCGCGGCTGTGCCCGCGTCCTATTTTTGGCACACAGAGGCGCCTCGTAAAGTCTCGCGCCATTCCGAGTCCGGCGGACGAACTGGCCAGCCCCACCCTCCAAGGCTATAGCCCACCCGTTTTTGTGGCCTTTTTCCGCTGGACGAACTTGGCGCCCCGGCCTTCGGGCGGGTATTTTTTGGTACGGCTGTGCCCGCAGCCTATTTTTGGCATACGGTGGTGACTCGCAAAGTCTCGCGCCATTCCGAGTCCGGCGGACGAAGTTGGCCAGCCCCACCCCCCAAGGCTATAGCCCACCCGTTTTTGTGGCCTTTTTTCGCTGGACGAACTTGGCGCCCCGGCCTTCGGGCGGGTATTTTTGGGCGCGGCTGTGCCCGCGGCCTATTTTTGGCACACGGAGGCGCCTCGCAAAGTCTCGCGCCATTCCGAGTCCGGCGGACGAAGTTGGCCAGCCCCACCCCCCAAGGCTATAGCCCACCCGTTTTTGTGGCCTTTTTCCGCTGGACGAACATGGCGCCCCGGCCTTTGGGCGGGTATTTTTGGGCGCGGCTGTGCCCGCGTCCTATTTTTGGCACACAGAGGCGCCTCGCAAAGTCTCGCGCCATTCCGAGTCCGGCGGACGAACTGGCCAGCCCCACCCCCCAAGGCTATAGCCTACCCGTTTTTGTGGCCTTTTTTCGCTGGACGAACTTGGCGCCCCGGCCTTCGGGCGGGTATTTTTGGGCGCAGCTATGCCCGCGGCCTATTTTTGGCACACGGAGGCACCTCGCAAAGTCTCGCGCCATTCCGAGTCCGGCGGACGAACTTGGCCAGCCCCACCCCCCAAGGCTATATCCCACCCGTTTTTGTGGCCATTTTCCGCTGGACGAACTTGGCGCCCCGGCATTCGGGCGGGTATTTTTGGGCGCGGCTGTGCCCGCAGCCTATTTTTGGCACACGGAGGTGCCTCGCAAATTCTCGCGCCATTCTGAGTTCGGCGGACGAAGTTTGCCAGCCCCCCCCCCCCAAGGCTATAGCCCACCCGTTTTTGTGGCCTTTTTCCGCTGGACGAACTTGGCGCCCCGGCCTTCGGGCGGGTATTTTTTGGTACGGCTGTGCCCGCAGCCTATTTTTGGCAGACGGTGGTGACTCGCAAAGTCTCGCGCCATTCCGAGTCCGGCGGACGAAGTTGGCCAGCCCCACCCCCCAAGGCTATAGCCCACCCGTTTTTGTGGCCTTTTTTCGCTGGACGAACTTGGCGCCCCGGCCTTTGGGCGGGTATTTTTGGGCGCGGCTGTGCCCGCGGCCTATTTTTGGCACACGGAGGCGCCTCGCAAAGTCTCACGCCATTCCGAGTCCGGCGGACGAAGTTGGCCAGCCCCACCCCCCAAGGCTATAGCCCACCCGTTTTTGTGGCCTTTTTCCGCTGGACGAACATGGCGCCCCGGCCTTTGGGCGGGTATTTTTGGGCGCGGCTGTGCCCGCGTCCTATTTTTGGCACACTGAGGCGCCTCGCAAAGTCTCGCGCCATTCCGAGTCCGGCGGACGAACTGGCCAGCCCCACCCCCCAAGGCTATAGCCTACCCGTTTTTGTGGCCTTTTTTCGCTGGACGAACTTGGCGCCCCGGCCTTCGGGCGGGTATTTTTGGGCGCAGCTATGCCCGCGGCCTATTTTTGGCACACGGAGGCACCTCGCAAAGTCTCGCGCCATTCCGAGTCCGGCGGACGAACTTGGCCAGCCCCACCCCCCAACGCTATATCCCACCCGTTTTTGTGGCCATTTTCCGGTGGGCCGAACTTGGCGCCCCGGCATTCGGGCGGGTATTTTTGGGCGTGGCTGTGCCCGCAGCCTATTTTTGGCACACGGTGGTGCCTCGCAAATTCTCGCGCCATTCTGAGTTCGGCGGACGAAGTTTGCCAGCCCCCCCCCCCCAAGGCTATAGCCCACCCGTTTTTGTGGCCTTTTTCCGCTGGACGAACTTGGCGCCCCGGCCTTCGGGTGGGTATTTTTGGATACGGCTGTGCCCGCGGCCTATTTTTGGCACACGGAGGCTCCTCGCAAAGTCTCGCGCCATTCCGAGTCCGGCGGACGAAGTTGGCCAGCCACACCTCCCAAGGCTATAGCCCACCCGTTTTTGTGGCCTTTTTCCGCTGGACGAACTTGGCGCCCCGGCCTTCGGGCGGGTATTTTTTGTTACGGCTGTGCCCGCAGCCTATTTTTGGCATACGGTGGTGACTCGCAAAGTCTCGCGCCATTCCGAGTCCGGCGGACGAAGTTGGCCAGCCCCACCCCCCAAGGCTATAGCCCACCCGTTTTTGTGGCCTTTTTTCGCTGGACGAACTTGGCGCCCCGGCCTTCGGGCGGGTATTTTTGGGCGCGGCTGTGCCCGCGGCCTATTTTTGGCACACGGAGGCGCCTCGCAAAGTCTCGCGCCATTCCGAGTCCGGCGGACGAAGTTGGCCAGCCCCACCCCCCAAGGCTATAGCCCACCCGTTTTTGTGGCCTTTTTCCGCTGGACGAACATGGCGCCCCGGCCTTTGGGCGGGGATTTTGGGCGCGGCTGTGCCTGCGGCCTATTTTTGGCACACGGAGGCGCCTCGCAAAGTCTCGCGCCATTCCGAGTCCGGCGGACGAAGTTGGCCAGCCCCACCCCCCAAGGCTATAGCCCACCCGTTTTTGTGGCCTTTTTCCGCTGGACGAACTTGGCGCCCCGGCCTTCGGGCGGGTATTTTTGGGCGCGGCTGTGCCCGCGTCCTATTTTTGGCACACAGAGGCGCCTCGTAAAGTCTCGCGCCATTCCGAGTCCGGCGGACGAACTGGCCAGCCCCACCCCCCAAGGCTATAGCCCACCCGTTTTTGTGGCCTTTTTCCGCTGGACGAACTTGGCGCCCCGGCCTTCGGGCGGGTATTTTTTGGTACGGCTGTGCCCGCAGCCTATTTTTGGCATACGGTGGTGACTCGCAAAGTCTCGCGCCATTCCGAGTCCGGCGGACGAAGTTGGCCAGCCCCACCCCCCAAGGCTATAGCCCACCCGTTTTTGTGGCCTTTTTTCGCTGGACGAACTTGGCGCCAGGCCGTCGGGCGGGTTTTTTTGGGCGCGGCTGTTCCCGCGGCCTATTTTTGGCACACGGAGGTGCCTCGCAAAGTCTCGCGCCTTTCCGAGTCCGGCGGACGAAGTTGGCCAGCCCCACCCCCCAAGGCTATAGCTCACCCGTTTTTGTGGCCTTTTTTCGCTGGACGAACATGGCGCCCCGGCCTTTGGGCGGGTATTTTTGGGCGCGGCTGTGCCCGCGTCCTATTTTTGGCACACAGAGGCGCCTCGCAAAGTCTCGCGCCATTCCGAGTCCGGCGGACGAACTGGCCAGCCCCACCCCCCAAGGCTATATCCCACCCGTTTTTGTGGCCATTTTCCGCTGGACGAACTTGGCGCCCCGGCCTTCGGGCGGGTATTTTTGGGCGCGGCTGTGCCCGCAGCCTATTTTTGGCACACGGAGGTGCCTCGCAAAGTCTCGCGCCATTCCGAGTTCGGCGGACGAAGTTTGCCAGCCCCCCCCCCAAGGCTATAGCCCCCCCGGGGTTGTGGCCTTTTTCCGCTGGACGAACTTGGCGCCCCGGCCTTCGGGTGGGTATTTTTGGATACGGCTGTGCCCGCGGCCTATTTTTGGCACACGGAGGCTCCTCGCAAAGTCTCGCGCCATTCCGAGTCCGGCGGACGAAGTTGGCCAGCCACACCTCCCAAGGCTATAGCCCACCCGTTTTTGTGGCCTTTTTCCGCTGGACGAACTTGGCGCCCCGGCCTTCGGGCGGGTATTTTTTGGTACGGCTGTGCCCGCAGCCTATTTTTGGCATACGGTGGTGACTCGCAAAGTCTCGCGCCATTCCGAGTCCGGCGGACGAAGTTGGCCAGCCCCACCCCCCAAGGCTATAGCCCACCCGTTTTTGTGGCCTTTTTCCGCTGGACGAACTTGGCGCCCCGGCCTTCGGGCGGGTATTTTTGGGCGCGGCTGTGCCCGCGGCCTATTTTTGGCACACGGAGGCGCCTCGCAAAGTCTCGCGCCATTCCGAGTCCGGCGGACGATGTTGGCCAGCCCCACCCCCCAAGGCTATATAGCCCACCCGTTTTTGTGGCCTTTTTCCGCTGGACGAACTTGGCGCCCCGGCCTTCGGGCGGGTATTTTTGGGCGCGGCTGTGCCCGCAGCCTATTTTTGGCACACGGAGGCGCCTCGTAAAGTCTCGCGCCATTCCGAGTCCGGCGGACGAACTGGCCAGCCCCACCGCCCAAGGCTATAGCCCAGCCGTTTTTGTGGCCTTTTTCCGCTGGACGAACTTGGCGCCCAGGCCTTTGGGCGGGTATTTTTGGACGCGGCTGTGCCCGCGGCCTATTTTTGGCACACGGAGGCACCTCGCAAAGTCTCGCGCCATTCCGAGTCCGGCGGACGAACTTGGCCAGCCCCACCCCCCAAGGCTATATAGCCCACCCGTTTTTGTGGCCTTTTTCCGCTGGACGAACTTGGCGCCCTGGCCTTCGGGCGGGTATTTTTGGGCGCGGCTGTGCCCGCAGCCTATTTTTGGCACACGGAGGCGCCTCGCAAAGTCTCGCGCCATTCCGAGTCCGGCGGACGAAGTCGGCCAGCCCCACCCCCCAAGGCTATAGCCCACCCGTTTTTGTGGCCTTTTTCCGCTGGACGAACTTGGCGCCCCGGCCTTCGGGCAGGTATTTTTGGGCGCGGCCGTGCCCGCGGCCTATTTTTGGCACACGGAGGCGCCTCGCAAAGTCTCGCGCCATTCCGAGTCCGGCGGACGAAGTTGGCCAGCCCCACCCCCCAAGGCTATAGCCCACCCGTTTTTGTGGCCTTTTTCCGCTGGACGAACTTGGCGCCCCGGCCTTCGGGTGGGTATTTTTGGGCGCAGCTGTGCCCGCGGCCTATTTTGGCACACGGAGGCGCCTCGCAAAGTCTCGCGCCATTCCGAGTCCGGCGGACGAAGTGGGCCAGCCCCACCCCCCAAGGCTATAGCCCGCCCGTTTTTGTGGCCTTTTTCCGCTGGACGAACAAGGCGCGCCGGCCTTCGGGCGGGTATTTTTGGGCGCGGCTGTGCCCGCGGCCTATTTTTGGCACACGGAGGCGCCTCGTAAAGTTTCGCGCCATTCCGAGTCCGGCGGACGAAGTTGGCCAGCCCCACCCCCCAAGGCTATAGCCCACCCGTTTTTGTGGCCTTTTTCCGCTGGACGAACAAGGCGCGCCGGCCTTCGGGCGGGTATTTTTGGGCGCGGCTGTGCCCGCGGCCTATTTTTGGCACACGGAGGCGCCTCGTAAAGTCTCGCGCCATTCCGAGTCCGGCGGACGAAGTTGGCCAGCCCCACCCCCCAAGGCTATAGCCCACCCGTTTTTGTGGCCTTTTTCCGCTGGACGAACTTGGCGCCCCGGCCTTCGGTCGGGTATTTTTTGGCGCGGCTGTGCCCGCGGCCTATTTTTGGCACACGGAGGCACCTCGCAAAGTCTCGCGCCATTCCGAGTCTGGCGGACGAAGTTGGCCAGCCCCACCCCCCAAGGCTATAGACAACCCGTTTTTGTGGCCTTTTTCCGCTGGACGAACTTGGCGCCCCGGCCTTCGGGCGTGTATTTTTGGGTGCGGCTGTGCCCGCAGCCTATTTTTGGCACACGGAGGTGCCTCGCAAAGTCTCGCGCCATTCCGAGTCCGGCGGACGAAGTTGGCCAGCCCCACCCCCCAAGGCTATAGCCCACCCGTTTTTGTGGCCTTTTTCCGCTGGACGAACTTGGCGCCCCGGCCTTCGGGCGGGTATTTTTGGGCGCGCCTGTGCCTGCGGCCTATTTTTGGCACACGGAGGCGCCTCGCAAAGTCTCGCGCCATTCCGAGTCCGGCGGACGAAGTTGGCCAGCCCCACCCCCCAAGGCTATAGCCAACCCGTTTTTGTGGCCTTTTTCCGCTGGACGAACTTGTCGCCCCGGCCTTCGGGCGGGTATTTTTGGGCGCAGCTGTGCCCGCGGCCTATTTTTGGCACACGGAGGCGCCTCGCAAAGTCTCGCGCCATTCCGAGTCTGGCGGACGAAGTTGGCCAGCCCCACCCCCCAAGGCTATAGCCCACCCGTTTTTATGGCCTTTTTCCGCTGGACGAACTTGGCGCCCCGGCCTTCGGGCGGGTATTTTTGGGCGCAGCTGTGCCCGCGGCCTATTTTTGGCACACGGAGGCGCATCGCAAAGTCTCGCGCCATTCCGAGTCCGGCGAACGAAGTTGGCCTGCCCCACCCCCTAAGGCTATAGCCCACCCGTTTTTGTGGCCTTTTTCAGCTGGACGAACAAGGCGCGCCGGACTTCGGGCGGGTATTTTTGGGCGCGGCTGTGCCCGCGGCCTATTTTTGGTACACGGAGGCGCCTCGCAAAGTCTCGCGCCATTCCGAGTCCGGCGGACGAAGTTGGCCAGCCCCACCCCCCAAGGCTATAGCCCACCTGTTTTTGTGGCCTTTTTCCGCTGGACGAACTTGGCGCCCCGGCCTTCGGGCGGGTATTTTTGAGCGCGGCTGTGCCCGCGGCCTATTTTTGGCACACGGAGACGCGTCGTAAAGTCTCGCGCCATTCCGAGTCCGGTGGACGAAGTTGGCCAGCCCCACCCCCCAAGGCTATAGCCCACCCGTTTTTGTGGCCTTTTTCCGCTGGACGAACTTGGCGCCCCGGCCTTCGGGCGGGTATTTTTGGGCGCTGCTGTGCCCGCGGCCTATTTTTGGCACAAGGAGGCGCCTAGTAATGTCTCGCGCCATTCCGAGTCCGGCGGACGAAGTTGGCCTGCCCCACCCCCCAAGGCTATAGCCCACCCATTTTTGTGGCCTTTTTCCGCTGGACGAACTTGGCGCCCCGGCCTTCGGGCGGGTATTTTTGGGCGCGGCTGTGCCCGCGGCCTATTTATGGCACACGGAGGCGCCTCGCAAAGTCTCGCGCCATTCCGAGTCCGGCGGACGAAGTTGGCCAGCCCCACCCCCCAAGGCTATAGCCCACCCGTTTTTGTGGCCTTTTTCCGCTGGACGAACTTGGCGCCCCGGCCTTCGGGTGGGTATTTTTGGGCGCGGCTGTGCCCGCTTCCTATTTTTGGCACACAGAGGCGCCTCGTAAAGTCTCGCGCCATTCCGAGTCCGGCGGACGAACTGGCCAGCCCCACCCCCCAAGGCTATAGCCCAGCCGTTTTTGTGGCCTTTTTCCGCTGGACGAACTTGGCGCCCCGGCCTTTGGGCGGGTATTTTTGGACGCGGCTGTGCCCGCGGCCTATTTTTGGCACACGGAGGCACCTCGCAAAGTCTCGCGCCATTCCGAGTCCGGCGGCCACAGTTGGCCAGCCCCACCCCCAAGGCTATATAGCCCACCCGTTTTTGTGGCCTTTTTTTCCGCTGGGCCGAACTTGGCGCCCTGGCCTTCGGGCGGGTATTTTTAGGCGCGGCTGTGCCCGCAGCCTATTTTGGCACACTGAGGCTCCTCGCAAAGTCTCGCGCCATTCCGAGTCCGTGGGACGAAGTCGGCCAGCCCCACCCCCAAGGCTATAGCCCACCCGTTTTTGTGGCCTTTTTCCGCTGGACGAACTTAGCGCCCTGGCCTTCGGGCAGGTATTTTTGGGCGCGGCCGTGCCCCATGGCCTATTTTTGGCACACGGAGGCGCCTCGCAAAGTCTCGCGCCATTCCGTGTCCGGCGGACGAAGTCGGCCAGCCCCACCCGCCAAGGCTATAGCCCACCCGTTTTGTGGCCTTTTACCGGTGGACGAACTTGGCGCCCCGGCCTTCGGTTGGGTATTTTTGGGCGCAGCTGTACCTATGGCCTATTTTTAGCACACGGAGGCGCCTCGCAAAGTCTCGCGCCATTCCGAGTCCGGCGGACGAAGTGGGCCAGCCCCACCCCCAAGGCTATAGCCCGCCCGTTTTGTGGCCTTTTCCGCTGGACGAACAAGGCGCGCCTGGCCTTCGGGCGGGTATTTTTGGGCGCGGCTGTGCCCGTGGACTATTTTTGGCACACGGAGGCGCCTCGTAAAGTTTCGCGCCATTCCGAGTCCGGCGGACGAAGTTGGCCAGCCCCACCACCAAGGCTATAGCCCACCCGTTTTTGTGGCCTTTTCCGCTGGACGAACAAGGCGCGCCGGCCTTCGGGCGGGTATTTTTAAGGCGCGGCCGTGCCCATGGCCTATTTTTTGGCACACGGAGGCGCCTCGTAAAGTCTCGCGCCATTCCGAGTCCGGGGCGGACGAGTTGGCCAGCCCCCACCCCCAAGGCTATAGCCCACCCGTTTTTGTGGACTTTTTCCGCTGGACGAACTTGGCGCCCCGGCCTTCGGTCGGGTATTTTTTGGCGCGGCTGTGCCCGCGGCCTATTTTTGGCACACGGAGGCACCTCGCAAAGTCTCGCGCCATTCCGAGTCTGGCGGACGAAGTTGGCCAGCCCCACCCCCCAAGGCTATAGACAACCCGTTTTTGTGGCCTTTTTCCGCTGGACGAACTTGGCGCCCCGGCCTTCGGGCGTGTATTTTTGGGGGCGGCTGTGCCCGCAGCCTATTTTTGGCACACGGAGGTGCCTCGCAAAGTCTCGCGCCATTCCGAGTCCGGCGGACGAAGTTGGCCAGCCCCACCCCCCAAGGCTATAGCCCACCCGTTTTTGTGGCCTTTTTCCGCTGGGCCGAACTTGGCGCCCGGCCTTGGGCGGGTATTTTTGGACGCGCCTGTGCCTGCGGCCTATTTTTGGCACACGGAGGCGCCTCGCAAAGTCTCGCGCCATTCCGAGTCCGGCGGACCAGTTGGCCAGCCCCACCCCCAAGGCTATAGCCAACCCGTTTTGTGGCCTTTTCCGCTGGACGAACTTGTCGCCTGGCCTTCGGGCGGGTATTTTTGGGCGCAGCTGTGCCCGCTGACCTATTTTTGGCAGCACACGGAGGCGCCTCGCAAAGTCTCGCGCCATTCCGAGTCTGGCGGACGAAGTTGGCCAGCCCCACCCCCAAGGCTATAGCCCACCCGTTTTTATGGCCTTTTCCGCTGGGCCGAACTTGGCGCCCCGGCCTTGGGCGGGTATTTTTAGGCGCAGCTGTGCCGCTGGCCTTTTTTTGTCACACGGAGGCGCATCGCAAAGTCTCGCGCCATTCCGAGTCCGGCGAACGAAGTTGGCCTGCCCCACCCCCTAAGGCTATAGCCCACCCGTTTTTGTGGCCTTTTTCAGCTGGACGAACAAGGCGCGCCGGACTTCGGGCGGGTATTTTTGGGCGCGGCTGTGCCCGCGGCCTATTTTTGGTACACGGAGGCGCCTCGCAAAGTCTCGCGCCATTCCGAGTCCGGCGGACGAAGTTGGCCAGCCCCACCCCCCAAGGCTATAGCCCACCTGTTTTTGTGGCCTTTTTCCGCTGGACGAACTTGGCGCCCCGGCCTTCGGGCGGGTATTTTTGAGCGCGGCTGTGCCCGCGGCCTATTTTTGGCACACGGAGACGCGTCGTAAAGTCTCGCGCCATTCCGAGTCCGGTGGACGAAGTTGGCCAGCCCCACCCCCCAAGGCTATAGCCCACCCGTTTTTGTGGCCTTTTTCCGCTGGACGAACTTGGCGCCCCGGCCTTCGGGCGGGTATTTTTGGGCGCTGCTGTGCCCGCGGCCTATTTTTGGCACAAGGAGGCGCCTAGTAATGTCTCGCGCCATTCCGAGTCCGGGGGACGAAGTTGGCCTGCCCCACCCCCCAAGGCTATAGCCCACCCATTTTTGTGGCCTTTTTCCGCTGGACGAACTTGGCGCCCCGGCCTTCGGCCGGGTATTTTTGGGCGCGGCTGTGCCCGCGGCCTATTTTTGTCACACGGAGGCTCCTCGCAAAGTCTTGCGCCATTCCGAGTCCGGCGGACAAAGTTGGCCAGCCCCACCCCCCAAGGCTATAGCCCACCCGTGTTTGTGGCCTTTTTCCGCTGGACGAACTTGGCGCCCCGGCCTTCGGGCGGGTATTTTTGGGCGCGGCTGTGCCCGCGGCCTATTTTTGTCACACGGAGGCTCCTCGCAAAGTCTTGCGCCATTCCGAGTCCGGCGGACGAAGTTGGCCAGCCCCACCCCCCAAGGCTATAGCCCACCCGTTTTTGTGGCCTTTTTCCGCTGGACGAACTTGGCGCCCCGGCCTTCGGGCGGGTATTTTTGGGCGCTGCTGTGCCCGCGGCCTATTTGTGGCACACGGAGACGCCTCGCAAAGTCTCGCGCCATTCCGAGTCTGGCGGACCAGTCGGCCAGCCCCACCCAAGGCTATAGCCCACCCGTTTTTGTGGCCTTTTCCGCTGGGACGAACTTGGCGCCCGGCCTTCGGGCGGGTATTTTTGGGCGCAGCTGTGCCCATGGCCTATTTTTGGCACACGGAGGTGCCTCGCAAAGTCTCGCGCCATTCCGAGTCCGGCGGACGAAGTTGGCCAGCCCCGCCCCCAAGGCTATAGCCCACCCGTTTTGTGGCCTTTTTCAGCTGGACGAACAAGGCGCGCCGGACTTCAGGCGGGTATTTTTGGCGCGGCTGTGCCCGCGGCCTATTTTTGGCACACGGAGGTGCCTCGTAAAGTCTCGCGCCATTCCGAGTCCGGCGGACGAAAGTTGGCCAGCCCCACCCCCAAGGCTATAGCCCACCTGTTTTTGTGGCCTTTTTCCGCTGGGCGAACTTGGCGCCCGGCCTTCGGGCGGGTATTTTTGGCGCGGCTGAGCCCGCGGCCTATTTTTGTCACACGGAGGCTCCTCGCAAAGTCTTGCGCCAATCCGAGTCCGGCGGACGAAGTTGGCAAGCCCCCCCCACCAAGTCTAAAGCCCACCCGTTTTTGTGGCCTTTTTCCGCTGGACGAACTTGGCGCCCCGGCCTTCGGGCGGGTATTTTTGGGCGCAGCTGTGCCCGCGGCCTATTTTTGGCGCACGGAGGCGCCTCGCAAAGTCTCGCGCCATTCCGAGTCTGGCGGACGAAGTTGGCCAGCCCCACCCCCCAAGGCTATAGCCCACCCGTTTTTATGGCCTTTTTCCGCTGGACGAACTTGGCGCCCCGGCCTTCGGGCGGGTATTTTCTGGCGCAGCTGTGCCCGCGGCCTATTTTTGGCACACGGAGGCGCATCGCAAAGTCTCGCGCCATTCCGAGTCCGGCGGACGAAGTTGGCCAGCCCCACCCCCCAAGGCTATAGCCCACCCGTTTTTGTGGCCTTTTTCAGCTGGACGAACAAGGCGCGCCGGACTTCGGGCGGGTATTTTTGGGCGCGGCTGTGCCCGCGGCCTATTTTTGGCACACGGAGGCGCCTCGCAAAGTCTCGCGCCATTCCGAGTCCGGCGGACGAAGTTGGCCAGCCCCACCCCCCAAGGCTATAGCCCACGTGTTTTTGTGGCCTTTTTCCGCTGGACGAACTTGGCGCCCCGGCCTTCGGGCGGGTATTTTTGAGCGCGGCTGTGCCCGCGGCCTATTTTTGGCACACGGAGACGCGTCGTAAAGTCTCGCGCCATTCCGAGTCCGGTGGACGAAGTTGGCCAGCCCCACCCCCCAAGGCTATAGCCCACCCGTTTTTGTGGCCTTTTTCCGCTGGACGAACTTGGCCCCCCGGCCTTCGGGCGGGTATTTTTGGGCGCTGCTGTGCCCGCGGCCTATTTTTGGCACAAGGAGGCGCCTAGTAATGTCTCGCGCCATTCCGAGTCCGGCGGACGAAGTTGGCCAGCCCCACCCCCCAAGGCTATAGCCCACCTGTTTTTGTGGCCTTTTTCCGCTGGACGAACTTGGCGCCCCGGCCTTCGGGCGGGTATTTTTGAGCGCGGCTGTGCCCGTGGCCTATTTTTGGCACACGGAGACGCGTCGTAAAGTCTCGCGCCATTCCGAGTCCGGTGGACGAAGTTGGCCAGCCCCACCCCCCAAGGCTATAGCCCACCCGTTTTTGTGGCCTTTTCCGCTGGACGAACTTGGCGCCCCGGCCTTCGGGCGGGTATTTTTGGGCGCTGCTGTGCCCGCGGCCTATTTTTGGCACAAGGAGGCGCCTAGTAATGTCTCGCGCCATTCCGAGTCCGGGGGACGAAGTTGGCCTGCCCCACCCCCCAAGGCTATAGCCCACCCGTTTTTGTGGCCTTTTTCCGCTGGACGAACTTGGCGCCCCGGCCTTCGGGCGGGTATTTTTGGGCGCGGCTGTGCCCGCGGCCTATTTTTGTCACACGGAGGCTCCTCGCAAAGTCTTGCGCCATTCCGAGTCCGGGGCGGACAAAGTTGGCCAGCCGCCACCCCCAACGATATAGCCCACCCGTTTGTGTGGCCTTTTTCCGCTGGACGAACATGGCGCCCCGGCCTTCGGGCGGGTATTTTTGGGCGCGGCTGTGCCCGCGGCCTATTTTTGTCACACGGAGGCTCCTCGCAAAGTCTTGCGCCATTCCGAGTCCGGCGGACGAAGTTGGCCAGCCCCACCCCCCAAGGCTATGGCCCACCCGTTTTTGTGGCCTTTTTCCGCTGGACGAACTTGGCGCCCCGGCCTTCGGGCGGGTATTTTTGGGCGCTGCTGTGCCCGCGGCCTATTTGTGGCACACGGAGACGCCTCGCAAAGTCTCGCGCCATTCCGAGTCTGGCGGACGAAGTCGGCCAGCCCCACCCCCCAAGGCTATAGCCCACCCGTTTTTGTGGCCTTTTTCCGCTGGACGAACTTGGCGCCCCGGCCTTCGGGCGGGTATTTTTGGGCGCAGCTGTGCCCGCGGCCTATTTTTGGCACACGGAGGTGCCTCGCAAAGTCTCGCGCCATTCCGAGTCCGGCGGACGAAGTTGGCCAGCCCCACCCCCCAAGGCTATAGCCCACCCGTTTTTGTGGCCTTTTTCAGCTGGACGAACAAGGCGCGCCGGACTTCGGGCGGGTATTTTTGGGCGCGGCTGTGCCCGCGGCCTATTTTTGGCACACGGAGGTGCCTCGTAAAGTCTCGCGCCATTCCGAGTCCGGCGGACGAAGTTGGCCAGCCCCACCCCCCAAGGCTATAGCCCACCTGTTTTTGTGGCCTTTTTCCGCTGGACGAACTTCGCGCCCCGGCTTTCGGGCGGGTATTTTTGGGCGCGGCTGTGCCCGCGGCCTATTTTTGTCACACGGAGGCTCCTCGCAAAGTCTTGCGCCATTCCGAGTCCGGCGGACGAAGTTGGCCAGCCCCACCCCCAAGGCTATAGCCCACCCGTTTTGTGGCCTTTTTCCGCTGGGCGAACTTGGCGCCCGGCCTTGGGCGGGTATTTTTAGGCGCAGCTGTGCCCTGACCTATTTTAGCACACGGAGGCGCCTCGCAAAGTCTCGCGCCATTCCTAGTCCGGCGGACGAAGTTGGCCAGCCCCACCCCCCAAGGCTATAGCCCACCCGTTTTTATGGCCTTTTTCCGCTGGACGAACTTGGCGCCCCGGCCTTCGGGCGGGTATTTTTGAGCGCAGCTGTGCCCGCGGCCCATTTTTGGCACACGGAGGCGCATCGCAAAGTCTCGCACCATTCCGAGTCCGGCGGACGAAGTTGGCCAGCCCCACCCCCCAAGGCTATAGCCCACCCGTTTTTGTGGCCTTTTTCAGCTGGACGAACAAGGCGCGCCGGACTTCGGGCGGGTATTTTTGGGCGCGGCTGTGCCCGCGGCCTATTTTTGGCACACGGAGGCGCCTCGCAAAGTCTCGCGCCATTCCGAGTCCGGCGGACGAAGTTGGCCAGCCCCACCCCCCAAGGCTATAGCCCACGTGTGTTTGTGGCCTTTTTCCGCTGGACGAACTTGGCGCCCCGGCCGGTGGGGGGGTATTTTTTTTAGCGGCTGTGCCCGCGGCCTATTTTTGGCACAAGGAGGCGCCTAGTAATGTCTCGCGCCATTCCGACTCCGGCGGACGAAGTTGGCCAGCCCCACCCCCCAAGGCTATAGCCCACCTGTTTTTGTGGCCTTTTTCCGCTGGACGAACTTGGCGCCCCGGCCTTCGGGCGGGTATTTTTGAGCGCGGCTGTGCCCGCGGCCTATTTTTGGCACACGGAGGCGCCTCGTAAAGTCTCGCGCCATTCCGAGTCCGGTGGACGAAGTTGGCCAGCCCCACCTCCCAAGGCTATAGCCCACGCGTTTTTGTGGCCTTTTTCCGCTGGACGAACTTGGCGCCCCGGCCTTCGGGCGGGTATTTTTGGGCGCTGCTGTGCCCGCGGCCTATTTTTGGCACAAGGAGGCGCCTAGTAATATCTCGCGCCATTCCGAGTCCGGCGGACGAAGTTGGCCAGCCCCACCCCCCAAGGCTATAGCCCACCCGTTTTTGTGGCCTTTTTCCGCTGGACGAACAAGGCGCGCCGGACTTCGGGCGGGTATTTTTGGGCGCGGCTGTCCCCGCGGCCTATTTTTGGCACACGGAGGCGCCTCGCAAAGTCTCGCGCCATTCCGAGTCCGGCGGACGAAGTTGGCCAGCCCCACCGCCCAAGGCTATAGCCCACCTGTTTTTGTGGCCTTTTTCCGCTGGACGAAGTTGGCGCCCCGGCCTTCGGGCGGGTATTTTTGAGCGCAGCTGTTTCCGTGGCCTATTTTTGGTACACGGAGGCCCCTCACAAAGTCTCTCACCATTCCGAGTCCGCCGGACGAAGTGGGCCAGCCCCACCCCCCAAGGCTATAGCCCACCCGTTTTTGTGGCCTTTTTCCGCTGGACGAACTTGGCGCCCCGGACTTCGGGCGGTTATTTTTGGGCGCGGCTATGTCTGCGGACTATTTTTGGCACACGGAGGCCCCTCGCAAAGTCTCGCGCCATTCCGAGTCCGGCGGACGAAGTTGGCCAGCCCCACCCCCCAAGGCTATAGCCCACCCGTTTTTGTGGCCTTTTTCAGCTGGACGAACAAGGCGCGCCGGACTTCGGGCGGGTATTTTTGGGCGCGGCTGTGCCCGCGGCCTATTTTTGGCACACGGAGGTGCCTCGTAAAGTCTCGCGCCATTCCGAGTCCGGCGGACGAAGTGGGCCAGCCCCACCCCCCAAGGCTATAGCCCACCTGTTTTTGTGGCCTTTTTCCGCTGGACGAACTTCCCGCCCCGGCTTTGGGCGGGTATTTTTGGGGGCGGCTGTGTCCGCGGCCTATTTTTATCACACGGAGGTGCCTCGCAAAGTCTCGAGCCATTCCGAGTCCGGCGGACGAAGTCGGCCAGCCCCACCCCCCAAGGCTATAGCGCACCCGTTTTTGCGGCCTTTTTCCGCTGGACGGACTTGGCGCCCCGGCCTTCGGGCAGGAGTTTTTGGGCAGGGCTGTGCCCGCGGCCTATTTTTGGCACACGGAGGCACCTCGCAAAGTCTCGTGCCATTCCGAGTCCGGCGGATGAAGTTTGCCAGCCCCACCCCCCAAGGCTATAGCCCACCCGTTTTTGTGGCCTCTTTCCGCTGGACGAACTTGGCGCCCCGGCCTTCGGGCGGGTATTTTTGGGCGCGGCTGTGCCTGGCCTATTTTGGCACACGGAGGCGCATCGCAAAGTCTCGCGCCATTCCGAGTCCGGCGGACCAGTTGGCCAGCCCCACCCCCAAGGCTATAGCCCACCCGTTTTTGTGGCCTTTTTCAGCTGGACGAACAAGGCGCCGGACTTCGGGCGGGTATTTTGGGCGCGGCTGTGCCGCGCTGCCTATTTTTGGCACACGGAGGCGCCTCGCAAAGTCTCGCGCCATTCCGAGTCCGGGCGGACAGAAGTTGGCCAGCCCCACCCCCAAGGCTATAGCCCACGTGTTTTTGTGGCCTTTTTCCGCTGGACGAACTTGGCGCCCCGGCCTTCGGGCGGGTATTTTTGAGCGCGGCTGTGCCCGCGGCCTATTTTTGGCACACGGAGACGCGTCGTAAAGTCTCGCGCCATTCCGAGTCCGGTGGACGAAGTTGGCCAGCCCCACCCCCCAAGGCTATAGCCCACCCGTTTTTGTGGCCTTTTTCCGCTGGACGAACTTGGCCCCCCGGCCTTCGGGCGGGTATTTTTGGGCGCTGCTGTGCCCGCGGCCTATTTTTGGCACAAGGAGGCGCCTAGTAATGTCTCGCGCCATTCCGACTCCGGCGGACGAAGTTGGCCAGCCCCACCCCCCAAGGCTATAGCCCACCTGTTTTTGTGGCCTTTTTCCGCTGGACGAACTTGGCGCCCCGGCCTTCGGGCGGGTATTTTTGAGCGGGGCTGTGCCCGCGGCCTATTTTTGGCACACGGAGGCGCCTCGTAAAGTCTCGCGCCATTCCGAGTCCGGTGGACGAAGTTGGCCAGCCCCACCTCCCAAGGCTATAGCCCACGCGTTTTTGTGGCCTTTTTCCGCTGGACGAACTTGGCGCCCTGGCCTTCGGGCGGGTATTTTTGGGCGCTGCTGTGCCCATGACCTATTTTTGGCACAAGGAGGCGCCTAGTAATGTCTCGCGCCATTCCGAGTCCGGCGGACGAAGTTGGCCAGCCCCACCCCCCAAGGCTATAGCCCACCCGTTTTTGTGGCCTTTTTCCGCTGGACGAACAAGGCGCGCCGGACTTCGGGCGGGTATTTTTGGGCGCGGCTGTCCCCGCGGCCTATTTTTGGCACACGGAGGCGCCTCGCAAAGTCTCGCGCCATTCCGAGTCCGGCGGACGAAGTTGGCCAGCCCCACCGCCCAAGGCTATAGCCCACCTGTTTTTGTGGCCTTTTTCCGCTGGACGAAGTTGGCGCCCCGGCCTTCGGGCGGGTATTTTTGAGCGGGGCTGTGCCCGCGGCCTATTTTTGGCACACGGAGGCGCCTTGTAAAGTCTCGCGCCATTCCGAGTCCGGTGGACGAAGTTGGCCAGCCCCACCTCCCAAGGCTATAGCCCACGCGTTTTTGTGGCCTTTTTCCGCTGGACGAACTTGGCGCCCTGGCCTTCGGGCGGGTATTTTTGGGCGCTGCTGTGCCTGCGGCCTATTTTTGGCACAAGGAGGCGCCTAGTAATATCTCGCGCCATTCCGAGTCCGGCGGACGAAGTTGGCCAGCCCCACCCCCCAAGGCTATAGCCCACCCGTTTTTGTGGCCTTTTTCCGCTGGACGAACATGGCGCCCCGGCCTTCGGGCGGGTATTTTTGGGCGCTGCTGTGCCTGCGGCCTATTTTTGGCACAAGGAGGCTCCTCGTAAAATCTCACGCCATTCCGAGTCCGGCGGACGAAGTTGGCCAGCCCCACCCCCCAAGGCTATAGCCCACTCGTTTTTGTGGCCTTTTTCCGCTGGACGAACTTGGCGCCCCGGCCTTCGGGCGGTTATTTTTGGGCGCGGTGGTGCCCGCGGCCTATTTTTGGCACACGGAGGTGCCTCGCAGAGTCTCGCGCCATTCCGAGTCCGGCGGACGAAGTTGGCCAGCCCCACCCCCCAAGGCTATAGCCCACCCCTTTTTGTGGCCTTTTTCCGCTGGACGAACTTGGCGCCCCGGCCTTCGGGCGGTTATTTTTGGGCGCGGCTGTGCCCGCGGCCTATTTTTGGCACACGGAGGCCCCTCGCAAAGTCTTGCACCATTCCGAGTCCGGCGGACGAAGTTGGCCAGCCCCACCCCCCAAGGCTATAGCCCCCCCGTTTTTGTGGCCTTTTTCCGCTGGACGAACTTGGCGCCACGGCCTTCGGGCGGTTATTTTTGGGCGCGGCTGTGTCCGCGGACTATTTTTGGCACACGGAGGCCCCTCGCAAAGTCTCGCGCCATTCCGATTCCGGCGGACGAAGTTGGCCAGCCCCACACCCCAAGGCTACAGCCCACCCCTTTTTGTGGCCTTTTTCCGCTGGACGAACTTGGCGCCCCGGCCTTCGGGCGGTTATTTTTGGGCGCGGCTGTGCCCGCGGCCTATTTTTGGAACACGGAGGCCCCTTGCAAAGTCTAGCGCCATTCCGAGTCCGGCGGATGAAGTTGGCCAGCCCCACCCCCCAAGGCTATAGCCCAACCGATTTTGTGGCCTTTTTCCGCTGGACGAACTTGGCGCCCCGGCCTTCGGGCGGTTATTTTTGGACGCGGGTGTACCCGCAGCCTATTTTTGGCACACGAAGGCCCCTCGCAAAGTCTCGCGCCATTCCGAGTCCGGCGGACGAAGTTGGTCAGCCCCACCCCCAAAGGCTATAGCCCACCCGTTTTTGTGGCCTTTTTCCGCTGGACGAACTTGGCGCCACGGCCTTTGGGCGGTTATTTTTGGACGCGTCTGTGCCCGTGGCCTATTTTTGGCACACGGAGGCCCCTCACAAAGTCATGCACCATTCCGAGTCCGGCGGACGAAGTTGGCCAGCCCCACCCCCCAAGGCTATAGCCCGCCCGTTTTTGTGGCCTTTTTCCGCTGGACGAACTTGGCGCCCCGGCCTTCGGGCGGTTATTTTTGGTCGCGGCTGTGCCCACGGTTTATTTTTGGCACACGGAGGCCCCTCGCAAAGTCTCGCGCCATTCCGAATCCGGCGGACGAAGTTGGCCAGCCCCACCCCCCAAGGCTATAGCCCACCCGTTTTTGTGGCCTTTTTCCGTTGGACGAACTTGGCGCCCCGGCCTTCGGGCGGTTATTTTCCGGCGCGGCTGTGCCCACGGCCTATTTTTGGCACACGGAGGCCCCTCGTAAAGTCTCGCGCCATTCCGAGTCCGGCGGACGAAGTTGGTCAGCCCCACCCCCCAAGGCTATAGCCGACCCGTTTTTGTTGCCTTTTTCCGCTGGTCGAACTTGGCGCCCCGGCCTTCGGGCGGTTATTTTTGGGCGCGGCTGTGTCCGCGGCCTATTTTTGGCACACGGAGGTCCCTCGCAAAGTCTCGCGCCATTCCGAGTCCGGCGGACGAAGTTGGCCAGCCCCACCCCCCAAGGCTATAGCCCACCCGTTTTTGTGGCCTTTTTCCGCTGGACGAACTTGGCGCCCCGGCCTTCGGGCGGTTATTTTCCGGCGCGGCTGTGCCCACGGCCTATTTTTGGCACACGGAGGCCCCTCGTAAAGTCTCGCGCCATTCCGAGTCCGGCGGACGAAGTTGGCCAGCCCCACCCCTCAAGGCTATAGCCGACCCGTTTTTGTTGCCTTTTTCCGCTGGACGAACTTGGCGCCCCGGCCTTCGGGCGGTTATTTTCCGGTGCGGCTGTGCCCACGGCCTATTTTTGGCACACGGAGGCCCCTCGTAAAGTCTCGCGCCATTCCGAGTCCGGCGGACGAAGTTGGCCAGCCCCACCCCCCAAGGCTATAGCCGACCCGTTTTTGTTGCCTTTTTCCGCTGGACGAACTTCGCGCCCCGGCCTTCGGGCGGTTATTTTCGGGCGCGGCTGTGCCCACGGCATATTTTTGGCACACGGAGGCCCCTCGCAAAGTCTCACGCCATTCCGAGTCCGGCGGACGAAGTTCGCCAGCCCCACCCCCCAAGCCTATAGCCGACCCGTTTTTGTTGCCTTTTTCCGCTGGACGAACTTCGTGCCCCGGCCTTCGGGCGGTTATTTTTGTTCGCGGCTGTGCCCGCAGTCTATTTTTGGAACACGGAGGCCCCTCGCAAAGTCTCGCGCCATTCCGAGTCCGGCGGACGAAGTTGTCCAGCCCCACCCCCCAAGGCTATAGCCGACCCGTTTTTGTTGCCTTTTTCCGCTGGACGAACTTCGTGCCCCGGCCTTCGGGCGGTTATTTTTGGGCGCGGCTGTGCCCGCAGTCTATTTTTGGAACACGGAGGCCCCTCGCAAAGTCTCGCGCCATTCCGAGTCCGGCGGACGAAGTTTGCCAGCCCCACCCCCCAAGGCTATAGCCCACCCGTTTTTGTGGCCTTTTTCCGCTGGACGAAGTTGGCGCCCCGGCCTTCGGGTGGTTATTTTTGGGCACGGCTGTGCCCGCGGCCTATTTTTGGTACACGGAGGCCCCTCACAAAGTCTCCCACCATTCCGAGTCCGGCGGACGAAGTTGGCCAGCCCCACCCCCCAAGGCTATAGCCCACCCATTTTTGTTGCCTTTTTCCGCTGGACGAAGTTGGCGCCCCGGCCTTCGGGTGGTTATTTTTGGGCACGGCTGTGCCCGCGGCCTATTTTTGGTACACGGAGGCCCCTCACAAAGTCTCCCACCATTCCGACTCCGGCGGACGAAGTTGGCCAGCCCCACCCCCCAAGGCTATAGTCCACCCATTTTTGTTGCCTTTTTCCGCTGGACGAACTTGGCGCCCCGGCCTTTGGGCGGTTATTTTTGGTCGCGGCTGTTTCCGTGGCCTATTTTTGGTACACGGAGGCCCCTCACAAAGTCTCCCACCATTCCGAGTCCGGCGGACGAAGTTGGCCAGCCCCACCCCCCAAGGCTATAGCCCACCCATTTTTGTTGCCTTTTTCCGCTGGACGAACTTGGCGCCCCGGCCTTTGGGCGGTTATTTTTGGTCGCGGCTGTTTCCGTGTCCTATTTTTGGTACACGGAGGCCCCTCACAAAGTCTCCCACCATTCCGAGTCCGGCGGACGAAGTTGGCCAGCCCCACCCCCCAAGGCTATAGCCCACCCGTTTTTGTGGCCTTTTTCCGCTGGACGAACTTGGCGCCCGGACTTAGTGCGGTTATTTTTGGGCGCGGCTATGCCTACGGACTATTTTTGGCACACGGAGGCCCCTCGCAAAGTCTCGCGCCATTCCGAGTCCGGCGGACGAAGTTGGCCAGCCCCACCCCCCAAGGTTATAGCCCACCCGTTTTTGTGGCCTTTTTCCGCTGGACGAACTTCGTGCCCCGGCCTTCGGGCGGTTATTTTTGGGCGCGGCTGTGCCCGCAGTCTATTTTTGGAACACGGAGGCCCCTCGCAAAGTCTCGCGCCATTCCGAGTCCGGCGGACGAAGTTTGCCAGCCCCACCCCCCAAGGCTATAGCCCACCCGTTTTTGTGGCCTTTTTCCGCTGGACGAAGTTGGCGCCCCGGCCTTCGGGTGGTTATTTTTGGGCGCGGCTGTGCCCGCGGCCTATTTTTGGTACACGGAGGCCCCTCACAAAGTCTCCCACCATTCCGAGTCCGGCGGACGAAGTTGGCCAGCCCCACCCCCCAAGGCTATAGCCCACCCATTTTTGTTGCCTTTTTCCGCTGGACGAACTTGGCGCCCCGGCCTTTGGGCGGTTATTTTTGGTCGCGGCTGTTTCTGTGGCCTATTTTTGGTACACGGAGGCCCCTCACAAAGTCTCCCACCATTCCGAGTCCGGCGGACGAAGTTGGCCAGCCCCACCCCCCAAGGCTATAGCCCACCCATTTTTGTTGCCTTTTTCCGCTGGACGAACTTGGCGCCCCGGCCTTTGGGCGGTTATTTTTGGTCGCAGCTGTTTCCGTGGCCTATTTTTGGTACACGGAGGCCCCTCACAAAGTCTCCCACCATTCCGAGTCCGCCGGACGAAGTGGGCCAGCCCCACCCCCCAAGGCTATAGCCCACCCGTTTTTGTGGCCTTTTTCCACTGGACGAACTTGGCGCCCCGGACTTCGGGCGGTTATTTTACACGGAGGCGCGGCTATGCCTGCGGACTGGCCCACCCCAGCACACGGAGGCCCCTCGTAAAGTCTCGCGCCATTCCGAGTCCGGCGGACGAAGTTGGCCAGCCCCACCCCCCAAGGTTATAGCCCACCCGTTTTTGTGGCCTTATTCCGCTGGACGAACTTGGCGCCGCGGCCTTCGGGCGGTTATTTTTGGGTGCTTCTGTGCCCGCGGCCTATTTTTTTTTCGCACGGAGACCCCTCGCAAAGTCTCGCGCCATTCCGAGTCCGGCGGACAAAGTTGGCCAGCCCCACCCCCCAAGGCTATAGCCCACCCGTTTTTGTGGCCTTTTTCCGCTGGACGAACTTGGCGCCCCGGACTTCGGGCGGTTATTTTTGGGCGCGGCTATGCCTGCAGACTATTTTCGGCACACGGAGGCCCCTCGCAAAGTCTCGCGCCATTCCGAGTCCGGCGGACGAAGTTTGCCAGCCCCACCCCCCAAGGCTATAGCCCACCCGTTTTTGTTGGCTTTTTCCGCTGGACGAACTTGGCGCCCCGGCCTTCGGGCTGTTATTTTTGGGCGCGGCTGTGCCCGCGGCCTATTTTTGGCAGACGGAGGCCCCTCGCAAAGTCTCGCGCCATTCCGAGTCCGGCGGACGAAGTTTGCCAGCCCCACCCCCCAAGGCTATAGCCCACCCGTTTTTGTGGCCTTTTTCCGCTGGACGAAGTTGGCGCCCCGGCCTTCGGGTGGTTATTTTTGGGCGCGGCTGTGCCCGCGGCCTATTTTTGGTACACGGAGGCCCCTCACAAAGTCTCCCACCATTCCGAGTCCGGCGGACGAAGTTGGCCAGCCCCACCCCCCAAGGCTATAGCCCACCCATTTTTGTTGCCTTTTTCCGCTGGACGAACTTGGCGCCCCGGCCTTTGGGCGGTTATTTTTGGTCGCGGCTGTTTCCGTGGCCTATTTTTGGTACACGGAGGCCCCTCACAAAGTCTCCCACCATTCCGAGTCCGGCGGACGAAGTTGGCCAGCCCCACCCCCCAAGGCTATAGCCCACCCATTTTTGTTGCCTTTTTCCGCTGGACGAACTTGGCGCCCCGGCCTTTGGGCGGTTATTTTTGGTCGCAGCTGTTTCCGTGGCCTATTTTTGGTACACGGAGGCCCCTCACAAAGTCTCCCACCATTCCGAGTCCGGCGGACGAAGTTGGCCAGCCCCACCCCCCAAGGCTATAGCCCACCCGTTTTTGTGGCCTTTTTCCGCTGGACGAACTTGGCGCCCCGGACTTCGGGCGGTTATTTTTGGGCGCGGCTATGCCTGCGGACTATTTTTGGCACACGGAGGCCCCTCGCAAAGTCTCGCGCCATTCCGAGTCCGGCGGACGAAGTTGGCCAGCCCCACCCCCCAAGGTTATAGCCCACCCGTTTTTGTGGCCTTTTTCCGCTGGACGAACTTGGCGCCGCGGCCTTCGGGCGGTTATTTTTGGGTGCTTCTGTGCCCGCGGCCTATTTTTCGCACACGGAGACCCCTCGCAAAGTCTCGCGCCATTCCGAGTCCGGCGGACAAAGTTGGCCAGCCCCACCCCCCAAGGCTATAGCCCACCCGTTTTTGTGGCCTTTTTCCGCTGGACGAACTTGGCGCCCCGGACTTCGGGCGGTTATTTTTGGGCGCGGCTATGCCTGCAGACTATTTTTGGCACACGGAGGCCCCTCGCAAAGTCTCGCGCCATTCCGAGTCCGGCGGACGAAGTTTGCCAGCCCCACCCCCCAAGGCTATAGCCCACCCGTTTTTGTGGCCTTTTTCCGCTGGACGAAGTTGGCGCCCCGGCCTTCGGGTGGTTATTTTTGGGCACGGCTGTGCCCGCGGCCTATTTTTGGTACACGGAGGCCCCTCACAAAGTCTCCCACCATTCCGAGTCCGGCGGACGAAGTTGGCCAGCCCCACCCCCCAAGGCTATAGCCCACCCATTTTTGTTGCCTTTTTCCGCTGGACGAACTTGGCGCCCCGGCCTTTGGGCGGTTATTTTTGGTCGCGGCTGTTTCCGTGGCCTATTTTTGGTACACGGAGGCCCCTCACAAAGTCTCCCACCATTCCGAGTCCGGCGGACGAAGTTGGCCAGCCCCACCCCCCAAGGCTATAGCCCACCCATTTTTGTTGCCTTTTTCCGCTGGACGAACTTGGCGCCCCGGCCTTTGGGCGGTTATTTTTGGTCGCGGCTGTTTCCGTGGCCTATTTTTGGTACACGGAGGCCCCTCACAAAGTCTCCCACCATTCCGAGTCCGGCGGACGAAGTTGGCCAGCCCCACCCCCCAAGGCTATAGCCCACCCGTTTTTGTGGCCTTTTTCCGCTGGACGAACTTGGCGCCCGGACTTCGGGCGGTTATTTTTGGGCGCGGCTATGCCTACGGACTATTTTTGGCACACGGAGGCCCCTCGCAAAGTCTCGCGCCATTCCGAGTCCGGCGGACGAAGTTGGCCAGCCCCACCCCCCAAGGTTATAGCCCACCCGTTTTTGTGGCCTTTTTCCGCTGGACGAACTTCGTGCCCCGGCCTTCGGGCGGTTATTTTTGGGCGCGGCTGTGCCCGCAGTCTATTTTTGGAACACGGAGGCCCCTCGCAAAGTCTCGCGCCATTCCGAGTCCGGCGGACGAAGTTGGCCAGCCCCACCCCCCAAGGCTATAGCCCACCCATTTTTGTTGCCTTTTTCCGCTGGACGAACTTGGCGCCCCGGCCTTTGGGCGGTTATTTTTGGTCGCGGCTGTTTCCGTGGCCTATTTTTGGTACACGGAGGCCCCTCACAAAGTCTCCCACCATTCCGAGTCCGGCGGACGAAGTTGGCCAGCCCCACCCCCCAAGGCTATAGCCCACCCATTTTTGTTGCCTTTTTCCGCTGGACGAACTTGGCGCCCCGGCCTTTGGGCGGTTATTTTTGGTCGCAGCTGTTTCCGTGGCCTATTTTTGGTACACGGAGGCCCCTCACAAACTCTCCCACCATTCCGAGTCCGGCGGACGAAGTTGGCCAGCCCCACCCCCCAAGGCTATAGCCCACCCGTTTTTGTGGCCTTTTTCCGCTGGACGAACTTGGCGCCCCGGACTTCGGGCGGTTATTTTTGGGCGCTTCTGTGCCCGCGGCCTATTTTTTGCACACGGAGGCCCCTCGCAAAGTCTCGCGCCATTCCGAGTCCGGCGGACAAAGTTGGCCAGCCCCACCCCCCAAGGCTATAGCCCACCCGTTTTTGTGGCCTTTTTCCGCTGGACGAACTTGGCGCCCCGGACTTCGGGCGGTTATTTTTGGGCGCGGCTATGCCTGCAGACTATTTTTGGCACACGGAGGCCCCTCGCAAAGTCTCGCGCCATTCCGAGTCCGGCGGACGAAGTTGGCCAGCCCCACCCCCCAAGGCTATGGCCCACCCGTTTTTGTGGCCTTTTTCCGCTGGTCGAACTTGGCGCCCCGGCCTTCGGGCGGTTATTTTTGGGCGCGGCTGTGCCCGCGACCTATTTTTCGCACACGGAGACCCCTCGCAAAGTCTCGCGCCATTCGGAGTCCGGCGGACAAAGTTGGCCAGCCCAACCCCCCAAGGCTATAGCCCACCCGTTTTTGTTGTCTTTTTCCGCTGGACGAACTTGGCGCCCCGGACTTCGGGCAGTTATTTTTGGGCGCGGCTATGCCCGCGGACTATTTTTGCCATACGGAGGCCCCTCGCAAAGCCTCGCGCCATTCCGAGTCCGGCGGACGAAGTTGGCCAGCCCCACCCCGCAAGGCTATAGCCCACCCGTTTTTGTGGCCTTTTTCCGCTGGACGAACTTGGCGTCCCGGCCTTCGGGCGGTTTCTTTTGGGCACGGCTGTGCCCGCGGCCTATTTTTAGCACACGGAGGCCCCTCGCAAAGTCTCGCGCCACTCCGAGTCCGGCGGACGAAGTTGGGCAGCCCCACCCCCCAAGGCTATATAGCCCACCCGTTTTTGTGGCCTTTTTCCGCTGGACGAACTTGGCGCCCCGGCCTTCGGGCAGTTATTTTTGGGTGCGGCTGTGCCCGCGGCCTATTTTTGGCACACGGAGGCCCCTCGTAAAGTCTCGCGCCATTCCGAGTCCGGCGGACGAAGTGGGCCAGCCCCACCCGCCAAGGCTATAGCCCACCCGTTTTTGTGGCCTTTTTCCGCTGGACGAACTTGGCGCCCCGGCCTTCGGGCGGTTATTTTTGGGCGCGGCTGTGTCCGTGGCCTATATTTGGCACACGGAGGCCCCTCGTAAAGTTTTGCGCCATTCCGAGTCCGGCGGACAAAGTTGGCCAGCCCCACCCCCCAAGCCTATAGCCCACCCGTTTTTGTGGCCTTTTTCCGCTGGACGAACTTGGCGTCCCGGCCTTCGGGCGGTTTCTTTTGGGCACGGCTGTGCCCGCGGTCTGGCCCCCAGCACACGGAGGCCCCTCGCAAAGTCTCGCGCCACTCCGAGTCCGGCGGACGAAGTTGGGCAGCCCCACCCCCCAAGGCTATATAGCCCACCCGTTTTTGTGGCCTTTTTCCGCAGGACGAACTTGGTGCCCCGGCCTTCGGGCTGTTATATTTGGGCACGGCTGTGCCCGCGGCCTGGCCACAGCAAACGGAGGCCCCTCGCAATGTCTCGTGCCATTCCGAGTCCGGCGGACGAAGTGGGCCAGCCCCACCCCCCAATGCTATAGCCCACCCGTTTTTTTGGCCTTTTTCCGCTCGACGAACCTGGCGCCCCGGCCTTCGGGCGGTTATTTTTGGGCTCGGCTGTGCCCGCGGCCTATTTTTGGCACACGGTGGCCCCTCGCAAAGTCTCGCGCCATTCCGAGACTGGCGGACGAAGTTGGGCAGCCCCACCCCCCAAGGCTATATAGCCCACCCGTTTTTGTGGCCTTTTTCCGCTGGACGAACTTGGCGTCCCGGCCTTGGGGCGGTTTCTTTTGGGCACGGCTGTGCCCGCGGTCTATTTTTAGCACACGGAGGCCCCTCGCAAAGTCTCGCGCCACTCCGAGTCCGGCGGACGAAGTTGGCCAGCCCCACCCCGCAAGGCTATAGCCCACCCGTTTTTGTGGCCTGTTTCCGCTGGACGAACTTGGCGCCCCGGCCTTCGGGCAGTTATTTTTGGGTGCGGCTGTGCCCGCGGCCTATTTTTGGCACACGGAGGCCCCTCGTAAAGTCTCGCGCCATTCCGAGTCCGGCGGACGAAGTGGGCCAGCCCCACCCCCCAAGGCTATAGCCCACCCGTTTTTGTGGCCTTTTTCCGCTGGACGAACTTGGCGCCCCGGCCTTCGGGCGGTTATTTTTGGGCGCGGCTGTGCCCGCGGCCTATTTTTGGCACACGGAGGCCCCTCGCAAAGTCTCGCGCCATTCCGAGTCCGGCGGACGAAGTTGGGCGGCCCCACCCCTCAAGGCTATATAGCCCACCCGTTTTTGTGGACTTTTTCCGCTGGACGAACTTGGTGCCCCGGCCTTCGGGCGGTTATATTTGGGCGCGGCTGTGCCCGCGGCCTATTTTTGGCACACGGAGGCCCCTCGCAAAGTCTCGTGCCATTCCGAGTCCGGCAGACGAAGTGGGCCAGCCCCACCCCCCAAGGCTATAGCCCACCAGTTTTTTTGGCCTTTTTCCGCTGGCCGAACTTGGCGCCCCGGCCTTCTGGCGGTTATTTTTGGGCGCGGCTGTGCCCGCGGCCTATTTTTGGCACATGGAGGCCCCTCACAAAGTCTCGCGCCATTCCGAGTCCGGCGGACGAAGTTGGGCAGCCCCACCCCCCAAGGCTATATAGCCCACCCGTTTTTGTGGCCTTTTTCCGCTGGACGAACTGGGCGCCCCGGCCTTCGGGCGGTTATATTTGGGCGCAGCTGTGCCAGCGGCCTATTTTTGGCACACGGAGGCCCCTCGCAAAGTCTCGCGCCATTCCGAGTCCGGCAGACGAAGTGGGCCAGCCCCACCCCCCAAGGCTATAGCCCACCCATTTTTGTGGCCTTTTTGCGCTGGACGAACTTGGCGCCGCGGCCTTCGGGCTGTTATTTTTGGGCGCGGCTGTGCCCGCGGCCTATTTTTGGCACACGGAGGCCCCTCGCAAAGTCTAGTGCCATTCCGAATCCGGCGGACGAAGTCGGCCAGCCCCACCCCGCAAGGCTATAGCCCACCCGTTTTTGTGGCCTGTTTCCGCTGGACGAACTTGGCGCCCCGGCCTTCGGGCAGTTATTTTTGGGTGCGGCTGTGCCCGCGGCCTATTTTTGGCACACGGAGGCCCCTCGTAAAGTCTCGCGCCATTCCGAGTCCGGCGGACGAAGTGGGCCAGCCCCACCCCCCAAGGCGATATCCCCACCCGTGTTGTGGCCATTTTCAGCTGGACGAACGTGGCGCCCGGCCTTGGGCGGTTATTTTTGGCGCGGCTGTGCCCTTGCCTATTTTTTGGCACACGGAGGCCCCTCGCAAAGTCTCGCGCCATTCCTAGTCCGGCGGACGAACTTCGGCAACCCCACCCCCAAGGCTATAGCCCACCCGTTTTTGTGGCCTTTTTCCGCTGGACGAACTTGGCGCCCCGGCCTTCGGGCGGGTATTTTTGGGCGCCGCTGTGCCCGCGCCCAATTTTTGGCACACGGAGGCACCTCGTAAAGTCTCGCGCCATTCCGAGTCCGGCGGACGAAGTGGGCCAGCCCCACCCCCCAAGGCTATAGCCCACCCGTTTTTGTGGCCTTTTTCCGCTGGACGAACTTGGCGCCCCGGCCTTCGGGAGGGTATTTTTGGGCGCGGCTGTGCCCGCGGCCTATTTTTGGAACACGGAGGCACCTCGCAAAGTCTCGCGCCATTTCGAGTCCGGCGGACGAAGTTGGCCAGCCCCACCCCCCAAGGCTATAGCCCACCCGTTTTTGTGGCCTTTTTCCGTTGGACGAACTTGGCGCCCAGGCCTTCGGGCGGGTCTTTTTGGGCGCGGCTGTGCCCGCTGCCTATTTTTGGCACATGGAGGCGCCTCGCAAAGTCTCGCGCCATTCCGAGTCCGGCGGACGAAGTTGGCCAGCCCCACCCCCCAAGGCTATAGCCCACCCGTTTTTGTGGCCTTTTTCTGCTGGACGAACTTGGCGCCCCGGCCTTCGGGCGGGTCTTTTTGGGCGCGGCTGTGCCCGCTGCCTATTTTTGGCACACGGAGGCGCCTCGCAAAGTCTCGCGCCATTCCGAGTCCGGCGGACGAAGTTGGCCAGCCCCACCCCCCAAGGCTATAGCCCACCCATTTTTGTGGCCTTTTTCCACAGGACGAACTTGGCACCCCGGCCTTCGGACGGGTATTTTTGGGCTCGGCTGTACCCGCGGCCTATTTTTGGCACACGGAGGCGCCTCGCAAAGTCTCGCGCCATTCCGAGTCCGGCGGACGAAGTTGGCCAGCCCCACCCCCAAGGCTATAGCCCACCCGTTTTTGTGGCCTTTTTCCGCTGGACGAACTTGGCGCCCCGGCCTTCGGGTGGGTATTTTTGGGCGCCGCTGTGCCCGCGCCCTATTTTTGGCACGGAGGTACCTCGCAAAGTCTCGCGCCATTCCGAGTCCGGCGGACGAAGTTGGCCAGCCCCACCCCCCAAGGCTATAGCCCACCCGTTTTTGTGGCCTTTTTCCGCTGGACGAACTAGGCGCCCCGGCCTTCGGGCGGGTATTTTTGGACGCGGCTGTGCCCGCGTCCTATTTTTGGCACGCGGAGGCGCCTCGCAAAGTCTCGCGCCATTCAGAGTCCGGCGGACGAAGTTGGCCAGCCCCACCCCCCAAGGCTATAGCCCACCCGTTTTTGTGGCCTTTTTCCACAGGACGAACTTGGCGCCCCGGCCTTCGGACGGGTATTTTTGGGCTCGGCTGTGCCCGCGGCCTATTTTTGGCACACGGAGGCGCCTAGCAAAGTCTCGCGCCATTCCTAGTCCGGCGGACGAAGTTGGCCAGCCCCACCCCCAAGGCTATAGCCCACCCGTTTTTGTGGCCTTTTTCCGCTGGACGAACTTGGCGCCCCGGCCTTCTGTCGGGTATTTGTGGGCTCGGCTGTGCCCGCGGCCTATTTTTGGCACACGGAGGCGCCTCGCAAAGTCTCGCGCCATTCCGAGTCCGGCGGACGAAGTTGGCCAGCCCCACCCCCAAGGCTATAGCCCACCCGTTTTTGTGGCCTTTTTCCGCTGGACGAACTTGGCGCCCCGGCCTTCGGGTGGGTATTTTTGGCGCGGCTGTGCCCGCGGCCTATTTTTGGCACACGGAGGTGCCTCGCAAAGTCTCGCGCCATTCCGAGTCCGGCGGACGAAGTTGGCCAGCCCCACCCCCCAAGGCTATAGCCCACCCGTTTTTGTGGCCTTTTTCCGCGGGACGAACTTGGCGCCCCGGCCTTCGGGCGGGTATTTTTGGGCGCGGCTGTGCCCGCGTCCTATTTTTGGCACACGGAGGTGCCTTGCCAAGTCTCGCGCCATTCCGAGTCCGGTGGACCAGTTGGCCAGCCCCACCCCCAAGGCTATAGCCCACCCGTTTTTGTGGCCTTTTTCTGCTGGACGAACATGGCGCCCGGCCTTCGGGCGGGTCTTTTTGGCGTGGCTGTGCCGCTGTGCCCGCTGGCCTATTTTTGCACACGGAGGCGCCTCGCAAAGTCTCGCGCCATTCCGAGTCCGGCGGACGAAGTTGGCCAGCCCCACCCCCAACGCTATAGCCCACCCGTTTTGGGGCCTTTTTCCGGTGGTCGTACGTTGGGGCCCGGCCCTCGGGCCGGTATTTTTGGGTGCGGCTGTGCCCGCGGCCTATTTTTTGGCACACGGAGGCGCCTCGCAAAGTCTCGCGCCATTCCGATCCGGCGGACGAAGTTGGCCAGCCCCACCCCCAAGGCTATAGCCCACCCGTTTTGTGGCCTTTTCCGCTGGACGAACTTGGCGCCCCTGCCTTGGGCGGGTATTTTTAGGCGCGGCTGTGCCCGCTGGCCTATTTTGGCACACGGAGGGGCCTCGCAAAGTCTCGCGCCATTCCGAGCCCGGCGGACAAAGTTGGCCAGCCCCACCACCCAAGGCTAAAGGCCAGCGGTATTTGTGGCCTTTTTCCGCTGGGGACGAACTTGGCGCCCGGCCTTGGGCGGGTATTTTTGGGTTTGGCTGTGCCCATGGCCTATTTTGCCCACGGAGGAGCCTCGCAAAGTCTCGCCATTCCGAGACCGGCGGACGAAGTTGGCCAGCCCCACCCCCAAGGCTATAGCCCACCCGTTTTTGTGGCCTTTTTCCGCTGGACGAACTTGGCGCCCGGCCTTCGGGCGGGTATTTTTGGCGCGGCTGAGCCCGCGTCCTTTTGGGCGCGGCAGCACACGGAGGCGCTTCGCAAAGTCTCGCGCCATTCCGAGTCCGGCGGACGAAGTTGGCCAGCCCCACCCCCCAAGGCTATAGCCCACCCGTTTTTGTGGCCTTTTTCCGCGGGACGAACTTGGCGCCCCGGCCTTCGGGCGGGTATTTTTGGGCGCGGCTGTGCCCGCGGCCTATTTTTGGCACACGGAGGCGGCTCGCCAAGTCTTGCGCCATTCCGAGTCCGGCGTACGAAGTTGGCCAGCCCCACCCCCCAAGGCTATAGCCCACCCGTTTTTGTGGCCTTTTTCCGCAGGACGAACTTGGCGCCCCGGCCTTCGGGCGGGTATTTTTGGGTGCGGCTGTACCCGCATCCTATTTATGGCACACGGAGGCGCTTCGCAAAGTCTCGCGCCATTCCGAGTCCGGCGGACGAAGTTGGCCAGCCCCACCCCCCAAGGCTATAGCCCACCCGTTTGTGTGGCCTTTTTCCGCTGGACGAACTTAGCGCCCCTGCCTTCGGGCGGGTATTTTTGTGCGCGGCTGTGCCCGCGGCCTATTTTTGGCACACGGAGGCGCTTCGCAAAGTCTCGCGCCATTCCGAGACCGGCGGACGAAGTTGGCCAGCCCCACCCCCCAAGGCTATAGCCCACCCGTTTTTGTGGCCTTTTTCCGCTGGACGAACTTGGCGCACCGGCCTTCGGGCGGGTATTTTTGGGTGCGGCTGTGCCCGCGGCCTATTTTTGCCACACGGAGGCGCCTCGCAAAGTCTCGCGCCATTCCGAGACCGGCGGACGAAGTTGGCCAGCCCCACCCCGCAAGGCTATAGCCCACCCGTTTTTGTGGCCTTTTTCCGCTGGACGAACTTGGCGCCCCGGCCTTCGGGCGGGTATTTTTGGGCGCGGCTGTGCCCGCGGCCTATTTTTGGTACACGGAGGCGCCTCCAAAAGTCTCGCGCCATTCCGAGACCGGCGGACGAAGTTGGCCAGCCCCACCCCCCAAGGCTATAGCCCACCCGTTTTTGTGGCCTTTTTCCGCTGGACGAACTTGGCGCCCCGGCCTTCGGGCGGGTATTTTTGGGCGCGGCTGAGCCCGCGTCCTATTTTTGGCACACGGAGGCGCTTCGCAAAGTCTCGCGCCATTCCGAGTCCGGCGGACGAAGTTGGCCAGCCCCACCCCCCAAGGCTATAGCCCACCCGTTTTTGTGGCCTTTTTCCGCAGGACGAACTTGGCGCCCCGGCCTTCGGGCGGGTATTTTTGGGCGCGGCTGTGCCCGCGGCCTATTTTTGGCACACAGAGGCGGCTCGCCAAGTCTCGCGCCATTCCGAGTCCGGCGTACGAAGTTGGCCAGCCCCACCCCCCAAGGCTATAGCCCACCCGTTTTTGTGGCCTTTTTCCGCAGGACGAACTTGGCGCCCCGGCCTTCGGGCGGGTATTTTTGGGTGCGGCTGTGCCCGCATCCTATTTATGGCACACGGAGGCGCTTCGCAAAGTCTCGCGCCATTCCGAGTCCGGCGGACGAAGTTGGCCAGCCCCACCCCCCAAGGCTATAGCCCACCCGTTTGTGTGGCCTTTTTCCGCTGGACGAACTTAGCGCCCCTGCCTTCGGGCGGGTATTTTTGTGCGCGGCTGTGCCTTTGCCTTTTTTGGCACACGGAGGCGCCTTCGCAAAGTCTCGCGCCATTCCGAGGTCGAGGCGGACGAAGTTGGCCAGCCCCACCCCCCAAGGCTATAGCCCACTCGTTTGTGTGGCCTTTTTCCGCTGGACGAACTTGGCGCACCGGCCTTCGGGCGGGTATTTTTGGGTGCGGCTGTGCCCGCGGCCTTTTTTTGCCACACGGAGGCGTCTCGCAAAGTCTCGCGCCATTCCGAGACCGGCGGACGAAGTTGGCCAGCCCCACCCCGCAAGGCTATAGCCCACCCGTTTTTGTGGCCTTTTTCCGCTGGACGAACTTGGCGCCCCGGCCTTCGGGCGGTTATTTTTTTGGCGGCGGCTGCCCCGCGTCCTATTTTTGGCACACGGAGCGCCTCGCAAAGTCTCGCGCCATTCCGAGTCCCAGCGGACGAAGTTCGCCAGCCCCACCCCCACACTCTATAGCCCACCCGTTTTTGTGGCCTTTTTCCGCTGGACGAACTTGGCGCCCGGCCTTCGGGCGGGTATTTTTGGCGCGGCTTTGCCCGCGGCCTATTTTGGCACACGGAGGCGCCTCGCAAAGTCTCGCCTCATTCGGAGTCCGGCGGACGAAGTTGGCCAGCCCCACCCCCCAGGCTATAGCCCACCCGTTTTTGTGGCCTTTTTTCGCTGGGCAATCATGGCGCACCGGCCTTCGCGCAGGTATTGTTGGACGCGGCTGTGCCCGCGGCGTATTTTTGGCACACGGAGGCGCCTCACAATGTCTCGCGCCATTCGAGTCCGGCGGACGAAGTTGGCCAGCCCCACCCCCCCAATGGTATAACCCAACCGTGTTTGTGGGCTTTGTCCGCTGGGCCGACTTGGCGCCCGGCCTTCGGAGGCGGGTATTTCAGCGCGGCTGTGCCCCCAGCCTATTTTGGCACACGGAGGCGCCTCGCAAAGTCTCGCGCCATTCGAGTCCTGCGGGCTGAAGTTGGCCTGCCCCCCCCCCAAGGCTATAGCCCACCCGTTTTTGTGGCCTTTTTCCGCTGGACGAACTTGGCGCCCCGGCCTTCGGGCGGGTATTTTTGGGCGCGGCTGAGCCCGCGTCCTATTTTTGGCACACGGAGGCGCCTCGCAAAGTCTCGCGCCATTCCGAGTCCGGCGGACGAAGTTGGCCAGCCCCACCCCCCAAGGCTATAGCCCACCCGTTTTTGTGGCCTTTTTCCGCTGGACGAACTTGGCGCCCCGGCCTTCGGGCGGGTATTTTTGGGTACGGCTGTGCCCGCGGCCTATTTTTGCCACACGGAGGCGCCTCGCAAAGTCTCGCGCCATTCCGAGACCGGCGGACGAAGTTGGCCAGCCCCACCCCGCAAGGCTATAGCCCACCCGTTTTTGTGGCCTTTTTCCGCTGGACGAACTTGGCGCCCCGGCCTTCGGGCGGGTATTTTTGGGTACGGCTGTGCCCGCGGCCTATTTTTGGCACACGGAGGCGCCTCGTAAAGTCTCGCGTCATTCCGATCCCGGCGGACGAAGTTGGCCAGCCCCACCCCCCAAGGCTATAGCCCACCCGTTTGTGTGGCCTTTTTCCGCTGGACGAACTTGGCGCCCCTGCCTTCGGGCGGGTATTTTTGGGCGCGGCTGTGCCCGCGGCCTATTTTTGGCACACGGAGGCGCCTCGCAAAGTCTCGCGACATTCCGAGCCCGGCGGACAAAGTTGGCCAGCCCCACCCCCCAAGGCTATAGCCCACCCGTTTTTGTGGCCTTTTTCCGCTGGACGAACTTGGCGCCCCGGCCTTCGGGCGGGTATTTTTGGGCGCGGGTGTGCCCGCGGCCTATTTTTGACACACGGAGTCCTCGCAA
>JAUJEM010000472.1:0-31477 GCA_030448935.1 Citrus cavaleriei
AAGATAAGACTCAAGCAGGAAGTGTTTATGACTGAGTTGCAGAGGCAAAATCATATTTGACACAACTGATTTCCTGCAACATAGACTCCACGATCTAATGCAAGAACCTGTACATAATAAAATCAGACACAAGAAGAAAAATAAAGTTTACATGAAACTACCATCATCAAACAAGCTTCTGCTGTCATTTTACAAAAAAAAAAAAAAAAATTTCTGAACGAAGCTGAAAACATAACGGACAACAAATAATCAAGTTTCGATGATAAATTTTTTTTCAAAACGGCAAAAATATCTGATGACCAAGTTGTTGTCGTTTGGGATTGAGGTGATATAGCTTTTAAGCTATAGTTGGTGTGAAAAAAAAATTGTGACTATGAAACAAAAATTAATAATATGTAGTAAATATAAATTTTAAATAATAATTTTAATAAAATTATTAAAAATATAATAGATTTTTAATTATACAAGTAAAAAATTATATTAAAATAGCTTTCAAGTTACAGCAGCTAGTGTTTACCAAACATTTTAGTGTTGTAACTTACATGCAATTGTCAAGCGCCGATCATGTAACAAGTTTGCATTAAAGTACTATGGGTATTAAGGAGCAAGTTGAGATAATTTAGACTCAACTCATGTCAGGACTTATCGAGTTACAACATCTACCGTCTAATCCAAAACTCTTGAGAAAAGAAATAAAGCAAGCCAATTTTAGAATCTTCAAATTTGTGAACATTAGAAGGCAAAGTAGAAAGCCTTAAACAGACTCACCACCAAAAAACCACAAGCTGCACTTGCCTCAGGTGACTCTCACTTCAATTGAGAGATCCCAATATGCATGCAAATCGTTCAAAAGCAAGAGGTAACAAATTAATGTCTCTTAGTACAGAGGATATGAATTTGACCAACAGTTTGGGGAAAAAAGTCATAAATGACCTGATGAATCCAAAGCAACAAAGTGATGCCCAATTGTGAAGACGCACGAATTCATTTATTTATTTACTTATTCTTTTCTGAGAAGACTCACAAGTTGAAGATAATTGTCTGCGGAAAATGCAGGAATGGAAAGCAATGCTGAAAAATCCCTCCGAGAAATTTGACGCAACCATGGCATGTCTTCAAAGCAAAAATAGGCTTGCTTTAGCTAACGAAATCGACGAAACAAACGAGCTGAGATTAGCCCCTAGGGTCATTGACAATTTGAAAACCAAGAGATTATATTCTCCCCCCAAAAAAAAAAAGACATCAAGATTAAAGGATTTCGAATACTAAGTTTATATACTTGGCGAGTGATTTTGAATTCAGGAACCAAAATTCTTAGATTCAGCCGCTTAAAAAGCAAAAGACAAATTTGGGGCGTCAATTTAGCCAACAATCCATGATCAGCCAACTTAGGTGCAAATGCAGCATCCGACATCCATTTGTAGACTTCAAGCTATGAAGCAAAATTTGAAATCTTCAACAGAAGTAGCTTTCACCTATTCGTTGCATCCTCAAGATTTCAAGAATCAAATGCAGTGACGACCGTAAGCCCAACAACAGATTAAATTCCTATGTCTCAAGCTATAAAAAATGTGATGAAATTCGCATCTAAAAGTGATGAATACACGTTGGCCAAGCTAGTATTAGAGCTTTGACTTTCTTGAAACTGCATCGCTTCATCTTCTTTTATCAAAATAACAACAACAACAACAACAACATAAAATGGTTCAGAAAAATGTCTTCGAAGCTCTTTTGTTTTCAAAAACCAAAAATTAAATCTTACGAAAAGAAAAATGAACTTCATACCAAAAACTCTAAAAACGCTTCAGGCAAATTAAGTCCCGAAAAAACTCTCAGACAGAAAATGCATGTTATTCTCATATACCAAAAAATTTGCCTAGGCAAAAAGCCCTAGGAAATATGTAGATATAAGATAAAGAAGCCCTAAAACACGTCAGGAAATAAATTTTCAAGTCATGCAACTTTTCACGCAATAAAAACTGCCAAACCCTGAAAATTTCTCAAGGCAATAAGATATTAAATCCTGTAATCTCTTAGGCAATGAAAGTCTAAAATCCTAAGCAAATGATCTACTAAGTTCCTTATGCATAATTAAGGACCTGAATTCTTCGGGCAAGATTTCAAAGACTAAGATGCTTAGATAGATTTATAAATCCTTAATTTTTTAGGAAGATTCGAAGTACTAAGTTCGCTAGGCAGATTTACAAAATCGTAAATTTCCTAGGCATATTTACAAATCCTAGTTAAATTTAAAGTCTTAAGCTCCTTAGGCATGCGAAAATTATGTCACAACATGAGTAATTCTCAGCCTCCCGGAGGCTGGAGTTGGACGCAAGGCTCAAATAAAAGCTAAAATAATATTCCAAAAATTATCCTTCTTCAATGAGGGAGAAAAAAAAATTATTGAATTTATAGACACCATTCTTATCATAATTTTTGCTAACATAGTTTCATTATACAATGTATTGGTTTTATTTGATGGAAATTGTAGTTGATTTTTCTATTATTCATTATTTTTAGATAGCATATTAAAAATTTGTGAAAGAAAAAAGAATATTTTCAGTTACTAATTATTTTGAGTTGGCAAAGCAAACAATAAATTATAATTCACAATGAAAAAGATTATATACATTTTCATTTGATATTATGTCCATTTGGTCAATAAATTATTACAACATTTTAACAATAATATTTATAAAACTATATAATTGTTTTTAAATTTATAAAAATACATTTTTTAAAATACTTAACTAATTCTCTTCATTTTTTAATTATTTGTACAATGAAATTAGTAATGATTATTTTAAAAGTTAAAAACATCATCAAATGACTCAAAATCAAGTTAATATTTGTTTGGTAAATATTCTTATTGTTTAAACAGTGACATCACAATATCACACGGTAGAGATTAAGACCTAAGATGTTTCAACTATGCTCAATTTATCGGTGAAAGTACATCCATAGGAGAAGAATAATTATCTTCTCCTATATAAAAAGAAAGACTATACTATAGGCTCAAAGGAGAATTAGAAATTATGAGGAGACAAATTTATGATAAATAATTTTTAAGTTCGGTTATGTTGGAGTTCACCTACGATGAAATACGAATTTCATCCACACACGCAAAGTGATAAATAATAAATAATTGAATTATGAGTTTTTTTATTATTTATCACTTTATCGTGTGCGACTAATATTCCTACTCTACCATAAGTGAACTCTAACTTAGAACTCCAACTTAGCCATAACCATAATTTTCGGACGTGTTGACCACATCTCAAATTTGATGAAAATCTTGAGGTTCAAGCTAAAGAATGGCTGCTCTGGCTGTTGTACTCTCTTGACTCTGCACGTACGTCACGGCAAACGTAATATATCTCTGCCCCTATTTACCAAAATATCCCCAATGTCGCCGCCGATCTGTTGATTTTGTTGCGTCATGCGTGCCCTCACCAGAACGCCCCGCCAATTTTCCTCTCCTAAAGCTCTTTCTTTTTTGAGAAGTTTCTTAGCAGTCAACAATCGAAGCCCACTCGCCCTCTCAAACGTGACACGTGTCCCCAACGGATTTAAATTAACCGTTCCTTTTCTCTCGCGTAATACATATGTATGTTCGTATTGGTAAACAAGTATAAATAACGGGGTGTTTGTTGTTAGTTGGGTTCCGACATAATTATCGATAATTGATTCACCGGCACTGTTCCTGCTCAGCAATCGTTTACCCAAATTGTATGAATCTGCGGGGGTCAAGCTCAATTCCGAAAATGGCAGAAGAAATTAGCAAGAGCGAGCTAAGATCCTCTGCTGCTGCCACATCATCATCTACGACTGCAAAATCGAGATGGTCCTGGCCGTCCGTCCTCCGTTGGATTCCCACTTCTAACAATCACATCATTGCCGCCGAAAAGCGCCTTCTCTCTATAATCAAGTAATTCTTCTCTCCCTTTCAAAAAAAAAAAAAAGTAATTCTTCTCTCTCTTGAAACCCTTGACACAAAAGTAAAGATTAAGATAGACAAAGTTCCTTTTTAAAAATTAAAAAAAAAATTATTTTTATTCTCTCCAGCTTAACATCTTTGTCAATTGTTTAGTCTTGTTAATCGATGATTGTTAATTATTTTTGCATTTTAGGACTCCATATGTTCAAGAACAAGTTAATATAGGTTCAAGTCCACCTGGGTCGAAAATCAGGTGGTTTCGTTCTTCAAGCGATGAACCAAGGTTCATCAACACGGTTACTTTTGATAGCAAAGAGGATTCTCCCACTCTTATAATGGTTCATGGATATGGAGCATCCCAGGGCTTCTTCAAGGGTTCGCAATTTTGACCAAAATGACTCAGTATGGCTGGAAAGAAACTATTTAAAATATAAGAAGCTTATAATGAGTCCAACTAGGGTAACTACCAAGTATTAAATAATAATAGTTCAGCATCCCTAACACGTGCAATTAACCATACTCAAAGGCAACCATGGAGGAACATTCCCATCAGCAAGGTTATTTGTTCTGAAAAGTTCTTGAATTTCATCATTTGATTGTTTACTTGTGCTCATAAATTGTGAGGGTCAATAAAATTTAGTAAATGCTTGATTTGCTTTTTCCTAAAGTCAATATTTCTCTACATTTTCATGGATTTTTTTCAGAACAAGAGTGAAGCAAACTACAAAATTACTGGGTAATACAAAATTAATCAGCATGACAAATTCAAAAGAAATAGGCTTACCCAGGATTGATCAGCAATGACTCTGAAACGACTAGCAAGAGCATCAAGGTGCGAAAGAAGAAGCCACAAGTGCTCATATCACGAACCATTATAAAGTGGGAAGGAATCCTCTTGCTATCAAAAGTAACCGTGTTGATGAACCTTGGTTCATCGCTTGAAGAACGAAACCACCTGATTTTCGACCAGGTGAACTTGAACCTCATATTAACTTGTTCTTGAACATATGGAGTCCTAAAATGCAAAATAATTAACAATCATCGATTAACAAGACTAAACAGGTGACAAAGATGTTAAGCTGAGAGAATAAAAATAATTTTTTTAATTTTTAAAAAGGAACTTTGTCTATCTTAATCTTTACTTTTTGTGTCATGGTTTCAAGAGAGAGAGGAATTACTTTTTTTTTTTTTGAAAGGGAGAGAAGAATTACTTGATTATATGAGAGAAGGCGCTGGCGGCAATGATGATTGTTATAGGAATCCAACGGAGGACGGACGGCCAGGACCATTCCGATTTTGCAGTCGTAGATGATGATGTGGCAGCAGAGGATCTTAAGCTCGCTCTTGCTAATTTCTTCTGCCATTTTCGGAATTGAGCTTGACCCCGCAGATTCATACAATTTGGGTAAACGATTGCTGAGCAGGAACAGTGCCAGTGGGAATCAATTATCGATAATTATGTCGGAAACAACTAACAAATAAACATTGTTATTTATACTTTTTACCAATACGAACATACATATGTATTACGCGAGAGAAAGGAACGGTTAATTTAAATCCGTTGGGGACACGTGTCACGTTCTGAGAGGACGGGAGTGGGCTTCGATTGTTGACTGCTAAGAAACTTCTCAAAAAAGAAAGAGCTTTAGGAGAGGAAAATTGGCGGGCGTTCTGGTGAGGGCACGCATGATGCCTGTAAAATCAATAAATCGGCGGTGACATTGGGGATATTTTGGTAAATAGGGCAGAGATATATTACGTTTGCCGTGACGTACGTGCAGAGTCAAGAGGTAGCAGCCAGAGCAGCCATTCTTTAGCTTGAACCTCAAGATTTTCATCAAATTTGAGATGTGGGTCAACACGTCCAAAAACTATTGTTGTAGCTAGATGAGTTCTAAGTTAAGTGTTCACCTATGTGATAAAAATTTAATCGCTTAAGCGTAAAGTGATAAATAATAAAAACTCATTACTCAATTATTTATTATTTATCACTTTGGTATTGGATGAGTGCGTATTTAAATCGTGGGTGAACCTACAACATAACCTAACTTAAAAAATTATTTATCATAAATTTGTCTCCTCATATTTCTAATTCTCTCTTGAGCCTATAGTATAGTCTTTCTTTTTATATAGGAAGATAATTATTCTTCTCCTATGGATGTACTTTCACCGATAAATCGGTGAGCATAGTTGGAAACATCTTAGGTCTTAATCTCGTGTGATATTGTGATATCCTTATTAAAACAGCAGAATATTTACCAAACAAATATTAACTTGATTTTGAGTCATTTGATGATGTTTTTTAATCTCTTTTAAAATAATCATACCTAATTTCATTGTACAAATAATTAAAAAATGAAGAGAATTAGTTAAGTATTTTAAAATGTATTTTTATAAATTTAAAAACAATTATATAGTTTTATAAATATTATTGTTAAAATGTTGTAATAATTTATTGACTAAATGGACATAATATCAAATGAAAATGTATATAATCTTTTTCATTGTGAATTATAATTTATTGTTTGCTTTGCCAACTCAAATAATTAGTAACTGAAAATATTCTTTTTTTCTTTCACAAATTTTTAATATGCTATCTAAAAAAAATAATGAATAATAGAAAATCAACTACAATTTCCATCAAATAAAAACCAATACATTGTATAATGAGAAACTATGTTAGCAAAAATTATGATAAAGAATGGTGTCTATAAATTCAATAATTTTTCTCCTCATTGAAGAAGGATAATTTTTGGAATATTATTTTAGCTTTTATTTGAGCCTTGCGTCAACTCCAGCCTCCGGGAGGCTGAGAATTACTCATGTTGTGACATAATTTTCGCATGCCTAAGGAGCTTAAGACTTTAAATTTAACTGGGATTTGTAAATATGCCTAGGAAATTTACGATTTTGTAATCTGCCTGAAGCGAACTTAGTACTTCGAATCTTCCTAAAATTAAGGATTTATAAATCTATCTAAGCATCTTAGTCTTTGAAATCTTGCCTGAAGAATTCAGGTCCTTAATTATGCATAAGTGAACTTAGTAGATCATTTGCTTAGGATTTTAGACTTTCATTGCCTAAAGATTACAGGATTTAATATCTTATTGCCTTGAGAAATTTTCAGGGTTTGCAGTTTTTATTGCGTGAAAAGTTGCAAGGACTTGGAAAATTTATTCCCTGACGTGTTTTAGGCTTCTTTATCTTATATCCACATATTTCCTAGGGCTTTTTGCCTAGCAAATTTTTGTATATAGAATAATATGCATTTCCTTTCTGTCTGAGAGTTTTTCGGGACTTAATTTGCCTGAAGCGTTTTAGAGTTTTGGTATGAAGTTCATTTTCTTTTCGTAAGATTTAATTTTGGTTTTGAAAACAAAAAGAGCTTCAAGACATTTTTCTGAACCATTTTGTTGTTGTTGTTGTTATTTGTTATTTTGATAAAAGAAGATGAAGACGATGCAGTTTCAAGAAAGTCAAAGCTCTAATACTAGCTTGGCCAACGTGTATTCATCACTTACAGATGCGAATTTCATCACATTTTTATAGCTTGAGACATAGGAATTTAATCTGTTGTTGGGCTTACGGTCGTCACTGCATTTGATTCTGAAATCTTGAGATGCAACGAATAGGTAAAAAGCTACTTCTGTTGAAGATTTCAAATTTTGCTTCATATTTGAAGTCTACAAATGGATGTCGGATGCTGCATTTGCACCCCTAAGTTGGCTGATCATGGATTGTTGGCTAAATTGACGCCTCAAATTTGTCTTTTGCTTTTAAGTGGCTGAATCTAAGAATTTTGGTTCTGAATTCAAAATCACTCCAAGTATATAAACTTAGTATTCGAAATCCTTTAATCTTGATGTCTTTTTTTTTTTTTTGGGAGAATATAACCCTTGGTTTTCAAATTGTCATGACCCTAGGGCTAATCTCCAGCTCGTTGTTTCGTCGATTTCGTTAGCTAAAGCAAGCCTATTTTTGCTTTGAAGACATGCCATGGTTGCGTCAAATTTCTCGGAGGGATTTTTCAGCATTGCTTTCCATTCTGCATTTTCCGCAGACAATTATCTTCAACTTGTGAGTCTTCAGAAAAGAATAAGTAAATAAATAAATGAATTCGTGTCTCTCACAATTGGGCATCACTTGTTGCTTTGGATTCATCAGGTCATTTATGCATTTTTTTCCCCCAAAATTGTTGGTCAAATTCCTATATCACTCTGTACTAAGAGACATTAATTTATTACCTCTTGCTTTTGAACGATTTGCATGCATATTGATCTCTTCAATTGAAGTGAGAGTCACCTGAGGCAAGCAGCTTGTGGTTTTGGTGGTGAGTCTGTTTAAGGCTTTCTACTTCTTGCCTTCTAATGTTCACAAATTTGAAGATTCTAAAATTGGCTTGCTTTATTTCTTCTCAAGAGTTTTGGATTGTGACGGTAGATGTTGTAACTCGATAAGTCCTGACATGAGTTGAGTTCAAATTATCCTCCAACCTGCTCTGCAGAATACCCATAGTACTTTTAATGGAACACTTAGGGTGTGTTTGGGATTGAGGTTTGTGGAATAGCTTTTAAGTTACAACACTAAAATGTTTAGTAAACACTATTCTTTGTAATTTGAAAACTTTTTAATATAATTTTTCACTTGTATAATTAAAAATCTATTATATTTTTAATAATTTTATTAAAATTATTATTTAAAATTTATATTTACTACGTATTATTAATTTTTGTTTCATAGTCACAATTTTTTTTTCACATCAACTATAAATTTTTAAAAAGCTATATCACCTCAATCCCAAACGACAACAACTTGGTCATCAGATATTTTTGCCGTTTTGAAAAAAAAATTATCATCGAAACTTGATTATTTGTTGTCCGTTATGTTTTCAGCTTCGTTCAGAATTTTTTTTTTTTTTTGTAAAATGACAGCAGAAGCTTGTTTGATGATGGTAGTTTCATATAAACTTTATTTTTTTTCTTCTTGTGTCTGATTTTATTATGTACAGGTTCTTGCATTAGATAATGGAGTCTATGTTGCAGGAAATCAGTTGTGTCAAATATGATTTTGCCTCTGCAACTCAGTCATAAACACTTCCTGTTTGAGTCTTATCTTCAATTATCGGAGGAATTGCTAGTGCAAATGCTGAGATAATCTTGTCGTAACTTGTAACTTTCAATTGAAGAAGTTGCTTTAATTTTCCTTAGCTTCATAATAGATTCATAAATGTTGGAACTCTTTTAATGGTTTCAATATGCAATACGCCAATTTTCGGACTTTATTTGCTTGTTGCCTCGCTTTAACCCTAAGCACCTGGGTGTTCTATTTAGAGTCATATTGTGCTGTGAAGGAGAATCTCCCGGTAACGAGGCTTTACTGGTCTAACTTGTCTTAGAGCGAAAGAGTTATAGCTTTGTAACTTTGGTCAAGTTTCAATTGGAAGAATGGAAGTGGACTCTGTTGTTCTTCGCAGTTGTAGCAAGTTTCAAAGTTGATATGGTGATGATTTTGATACGATGATAATTTAACCTCGTACGAAGCCATATTTGTGAAATTTGAGGTGATTTAAGATTGAGGTCTTTGTAGCTGTTGGGAAAAGAATTATAACTATGAAATAAAAATTAAGTAATATATAGTAAATATAAATTTTAAATAATAATTTTAATAAAATTATTAAAAATATAATAGATTTTACATTACAAGTGAAAATCATATCAACATACCTTCCAAATTACGTAGCAGTTAAAGTGTTTAACAAACACTTTAATGTTGTACTAAACTCCAACCTCAATCACAAACGCACTTTGATGTAGTATAGCATTTTGTTCTTTGTTCATGGGAAAAGTATGATAGGAACTTATTTCCGATTGAAGGGAGGCTAGCTTGAGATGAAAATTCAGAGAGGGTTTCTTGAGATGATTTCTAACTCTCAGCAAAACTGTTGATGTCTTGATATAATCTCAATTTTAAGGATGAGTGAAATGCAGAGAGATACAGAGAAGTCTGAATTCTTCGAACAAGAAGTTGAACAAGAGTAGAAGTCTTCTTTCCCTTGTCTTGCCTCTCCCCCTTTGGCTTCTTCTTTGAGTTCTATTCATACACAAATATGTGCGGCGTTGGATAATTTACCAATCTTTGGCGCAAGGCAGAACTGAATATCAGGGTTTCTGCTCTACAATTTTAATTTAAATATTATCTATAAGTCTTCCAATCTTCCAAATAATAGGCTTAATTATTAATATAAACCTCCCAATACAAATATTATAAATCACTGCTTACATTTTGTCACCACAACTCGTTTTTTAGCCTGGACTGCCAAACAGAAAACAGATTCTGACTTATTGACCCACAACACAATTTTGGCTTTACAAAACTGGAGATCAAGTAAAGAGAGTCTCAGAAAACATTACAAGCGATTATTAGGGTATCAACAACCTATAAATGGATCCCAAAAAATACAGCATTTTAACATTAAACTAAACAATGACAGCATGATTTTATTAATGGGAGAAGCTAATTCCTAATTCTACATTCTCCATCACCATTAAAAATCGAATCAATCTGGTTGAACAATCACACCACAGACAATAACTTTTAAGTCGAAAAAGAAAAACACTACCCAACGCAGACTACCACCTCCCGTCACAGGCAATATGAACTGAATTCTTCTTAATGGAACACAACAGGCCAAATAACCACCAAGCAAAGCATCCTCTTTTAGTCTGCTCTTGACTGACCAGCACGAGAAGAAAGAATGATACCAACAATAAGTCCATAAAGTGCCAGCGCTTCAGCAAAGATCAGAATGAGGATCATCCCAACGAAAAGCTTCGGCTGTTGAGCATTGGCTCTGCACATTACAATTTCAATTCAAAAGGAAGAACTTTGCAAAATCTACAACATTTACTAGCCATGTTTGTAAGAGGAAATGCAAGTGTCATAAAAAGAGACTTAAACAAACAAACAATTAAAATGCAACGAAGCTGACCGCATCAAGTTCAAAGTCCTCAAAGAAAGGTGCTAATAATGATTTTTATGTTGAAGGGGATCAAATTATATAGCATGAAGTATCTTCAAAGACGAATGGATCTGATAGCACATGATGGCAAGCCAATGGTGACTAGTGACAAGTCCTAACAAGAGTAACGCCACTAGTCCTAAATTGATCCCAAAATTTTCACCTACCAAATAACATGGCATTCATCACGTGAATAGTGCAGTGACAGATTATCTTAATCGTGAACAAGAGTTCACTTGATAAATCCTGATAAATCCCACATCACATACCACACGGAAATTTGAGATCAAATTTGGGAAGAGTAAGCACAACAAATAGTAAAGCACTATCTACATGAACAAAGCACAAGATTTGGATAAGCCAGCAAATGTTTATCAGCACAGCATGTGTTTTTTCCTTTTTTTTTTTAAAAAAAAAAAAAGAGTACAAATCAATCCAATTTATACTGTCCGTAAAACATCAAGTTATACAAAAATCATCCCAGAATGAAGCTCAAAAGTCAAAATAATAATTGAGATTTGAGAAAGCAAATTGAAAATAAAAGAACCAAAATAATTTTAAAAGAAAATACCTGACACCAGCATCACCGACGATCCCAATTGCCATACCAGCGGAGAGACCAGCAAGGCCACAAGCGAGGCCAGAAGAGAGATGCGCGTAGCCATCGAAAAGGTAATAAGATTTGGCCTTAGGGTTAATTCCGGTACTAATAATAACAGCAATAATCAAACCGTAAATACCCAAAACTCCCGCCATAACAACGGGCACGATCGATTTCATCACAAGCTCCGGCCTCATCACTCCCATCGACGCCACACCGACGCCACTCTTCGCCGTTCCGTACGCAGCTCCCATACCTGCAATACAACAAAACAAAACCCCAGATCCAAAATTAATTCTGGGAAATTAACAACTAAGAATCAAATATTGAATTTGATTGATTGATTGATTGATCCAATATGTGAGTTTTTTTTAAATCAATTAATTACAGGAAAAGACTAGGCGGCAGCGGCGCGAGAAAGCCGAAGAAAGGAGCGGTTTCATCGCCACTGAATAATGTTGAAGACATCTTGGGAGATGCGGACTGGATCTGAGACTTGAGCGTGTGTTTTGTTTTCGTTATTCGTTCTGTGCTCTTTCTCTCAAGAGGAGACTAATGACTTCTAAAAATTAACTACCCCTCTACTCTTTTCCGTATCCAGATTAAGAGGAGACTAATGACTTATTTAATCGTATAAAATTTTTAATATTTTTTTATGGTGTTTGGTTATTTTTTAGTAGAGTTTTTTAGCTAAATAAATAATTTTCCTATGGTATCCAGATTAAGGAAGAGCCTTTTCTAAAAATATAAATAAAAATATCACACAGTTTAATGATTCAAAAGTCTTTTTTTTATTGAAACCAAAGACTGATTTTTTATCTAAAACTATTAAGATGTTTCTTCCTGTTCATTTATTTTTTTCTATTTAACTTTCACCAAACGGAGGAGGAAGAAAGCAATCAACTTCAACTTGTAATCGTGAAATCAGACTGTACTGTTGGGCTTTTTTCACTTTCTAAGGGATTGACTGAACGGCGCTGTCATTCGTTTCTTACATTAAGCCTTTCGCCACCCTTTAAAATTCCTAATAAATCTCCTTTTACTCGGAATTTCTTAAATAATTAAACATAAATTAATTCATTTCTTATTTTAAATAAAAATTTAATTAAATACTTAAATAATTTATTCTTTGAACATAATTTTTCTACTCCCATTTCATAATTTGTATTCATATAGTAAATTTTAATTATTTATTTTAAGAAAATTATAAGAATTTAGAGTTTTGAAGATAGAAATTATATAATAAGAAAAATAATTTAACAATTTAAGATTTGTATGTATTTTATAAATAAAAACTTAAAAGAACTACTTTTTTTTTTCTTACAGTAAAAATTTATGAAAAAATTATTAATTTTAATATATGGGCTTGTTTTTCACAAATTAAGCTGCAGTGTTTTACGAATAAAGGTTAAAATGGGTGTTATAAGGATTTCGACAGGATGCTAAAAGTTCAAACTCTTTTCACATGTTGTAAAGCACAGGTGAGATGTTTACAGAAGAAACACTCAAAAAAGTCACGAGAAGCAAAAGTTACATGGTAGTGGTTAAAGCTACCATCAATTTTAGTAGAAACTCTATTAACGGTTTGATGGTAAAATAATAAGATTTGAAACATTAAATGAGAAAATAATTGTTGGATAATTTTAACAGTAAAGTAATATGTCAAAAAATATTATGCGACAAAATGATAGTATCCGTTCTTATATCGAACTCACAACCCAAATGTCCAAATACGTTTGAAATTCATGCCTTTTCGGCCATTAGTTACAGTGGTAGTGGTTAATGCACAAGTAATCCAATGGTTAATCCAGTTGGATTAACCATTTACCACTTATACCTGATACCTGATGCAGCAAATATAAATCACAAACCCCAACTTCTATATTTATTCAAATAAGAAAACAAAAAAATACAACGGACCCAAATAAACCCCGCCACGCCGGCCATATCACGACTTTCATTTTTACGGCATGCAATCACATTTTACCCAAAGTCGGATAATCTCAATTCTATTTCATTAGTGTATTTAGCAGCCCGTTCTAGCGTTCTTTGTTTTCTTATATGATAAAAATTCAGTTGAGCATTTTCTATTTCTTAACATACTACTGCCCACCATTTATATGTTTTCTCCTCCAATACAAATTTCTCTGGGAGGCCGGGAACTGTAAGCACTTCCTCTTTCATCTTTTAACTAATCATATCTTATGCATCCGAATTTTGAGCATGTAACGGAATGTATGAAATGTAATAGAGAACCAACATTTTCTACCCCATTGATCCAGCAACCACGACTTTTCTCCTGGTTCTGAAAAGGAAACAAAAATCTCCTCACCTCACCTCACTTCGCTTTCAACAGAGAAATTCCTTCAAGTCAACACCATTCTGTACTCTGTTCAGCTTAGCTTTCTGTTTATTACTGGCAACTAATCAAGAACAGGGAATTCTCAGGGAGGAGCCAGAGCATTAGCCACAATTCAAAAATCATTTGTCGCATTGAGGAGAGCTAGAGTATTAATGATGATGATAAATCACACTATTTTGTTCTTCATGGTGGATGTAGTTCCAAAAAGAGGCATGACAACAATAACTCAAAATCAAGGAAAATTTCACACACTACTACAAATTCATCAACATATATTCAGAATATGAATTTGCAATTGGAAGTCCAAAAAGCTGTTCAGTTTGAATTGCATCCAAATGAATTAACACAACAGCATTACCTGATCAATGAGAGTTTAAAGCCCTCAACAGCCTGTGCAGGGCAATGGTGTAAATCCTCGGCTCAAGACCATGAAGCCTTACTCTTCACTTTTTCCGTGTTGCATATATCTCAGCATCCATGTTGTTTGTTACCTCTCCCTTGCCCCACAACTCAAATTACTCACCCGGACACCATCAATCAGCTAGCACATAGAGCTGCACCATTTACACTAGACAACATTTAGTTAGTTTTATACGTTGTGTAAGATAATTTATTAAGATGCATACAATGGGAATTAAGCTTAGTGCCAAGAAGAATTTATGAAGTAATCAACCTTTGGATTGTCTAGGATCCTAGTTTCCTCTCCGAAGTTATTCTCCAATCTTCGATCGTATACCAACTGGTCAGAATTATAATTTTCCAATCTCCGATCACATATCAACTGCTGAGATTTAACAATTCTCCACTCTCAGTGAAAGAATACAAGCACGTGTGCAAAGTAGGCCTGCAAATTAGTCAGGAGAGTGTGATAATAAACCCTGAACTTTAGGCATTAATAACATCCAGAAACAAAGGGCATACCTCACAAGAACAAGACAACAACTGTCCTTTTCCTGACCTGGGAACAACCAATACAAAGTGTGAGCAGTAAAGTGATAACACAGTGTTGGCTGAAAGAGTGCAGAAATCAATTCCACTAAGTTCATGGACTTTTCCAGACTTCACACGCTAAAGTGATGCCAACTCAAATGATCAAAATCCATCAACTCTGACACAAGTTCATTAGAATAGTGTCATATTTCAAATTTACAATCAACTAGGGTTGTTAATCAAACAGAGTATAAGGTTAGGGCCCCATTTCTATGCTGAAGGCAGGCGTGAGTCACACCCCAAACCCCACCCGCCAACCCATACACACAATACAGAGATTTAGGCAATTGTAAACCATGATCGTCAGAAAGGCTTCCAAATGCAGAGCACATTCATTTGCACAAATTTGGAGATACAAAAAAGAGGTCAGTAATTGTTCACTGAAAAATCAGAACCATATGGAAGAACTTCGGAAGGAAGATAGAGAAATGTTTTTGTATGCTAAACTACCACTGAAATAATCCTAATCTGTACATATTAAGAACATGAAAAAGTCAACATGTCACGTCTCATCTAAGGTGGTGCCTAAATAAAAGATTAGGGTCTTAAAATTCCACCCTCAATTAACAACCTTGATCTGAGATGAACCAATTGCTAGAAGCAATCCCGAGCTGTCTTCAAAACATGATGATTTTTCCATCCTGATGAAATGAGCTTAAACATTTATGCCAAGCCCATTCATAATACAAAAAGGCTGATACCATTATCAGATATGGTTGTCCCAGATAATGCTCCATTAGCAATGCTGAATGCATCAGGTAGCGTATATCAGACACAGAATAATTTGCATCAAGAACCACATATCATGATCTAACAGGAAACAAAAAAATCATCCTCTGTGTAGCTTTCGTGGTAACTATGAGCATTTCATCAGCTTGAAAGAAGTGTTTTGACTTTAAAAGGCTGAGCAAGAACTCTTCCCCCAAACCACCATCTTCTTCTGAGAACAGACTTCAGTTGTGGATCTCATACAGAAGCTCACCAGAGAACAAATGCCAGCCAATCATCAAGATAGTCAAGATTTAACAGTTGGCTTAACGGCCATGTGCCTCTCAACCAACTTGTCTACAAAGGAACGAATCTGCACAAAGGCATCCAAGAAATAAAAGTTTGATCAAGATACAGAGCTTGCAGATTACCATTTAGGCACTATTTGCCTAGAAGAAATCCCCGGTAAAAAAGAGAGAAGATAGTGCGACAAATTAAAAAATTACAGAACTGGATGTGTTTCTTTCATGGAAGTAGCAGTTATAATCCTGACAAGGTTTTAGGAAAAGTAAGAAAAGAACAATAACAAAAGACACTCAAGACAACAAGTCATATATATTTTCTATTAAAAGTGTTAATCTACAAGTCAAACATATAAACAGATCCACTGAAGTTGATCAAGCCAGAAGGAACCTTTATTATGGTTGAACTTTAAAATAATAGGTATCATTGGAACTACATGTTAAGACATAATGATAAAATTAAAATAAATAAATAACATTAAAGTTAAAAGCTATGCAAAGATTACATACCTTATTTCTACGCTTAAAATCAAGAAATACTGAAACAGCCATAGCTTCTCAGCATCTGTGGCCTGCTCCATAACCTGGTTGTGAAAAATAAAAAGTTGAGGACATTGAAACAAATCAAGAAGTTTATGAGACCATCAGCATCAAATTTGTACTGAAATAAAACCAAAAGTGGGGAGGAAAAGGGAGGAAAAGACAAACCTTTGTCGACTCTTCTTCATTATCGATTTATATCCTTCCTTATCAATTTTCTTTGCCTTGTAAAGGGGCATAAGCAATGTTTCAACGTACTTAACAACTGCCTTCTTTATACGATCTGCTCCTCGAGGATGACTTTTAAGTGACTCCTTGTTTACAGTGACTTGGGAAACAGAGCTCTCATTTGCACGTCTATCATGCTTCTGGGTATGTGGCTTAGAACTTGTGTTTGAATCTTCCTCATCCTTATATCTAATTGCTGGATGGTAGAAATCAGGATCAGCAGCTGCTGCTTGAGATTGCCATCTCTCAATTGCATGGTAGTCTTTATACCCTCACTACCAGCAGTATCAACCCATGCTTTTGTTAAAATACTACTGTCCACAGCAGCACTTTCTCCAGAGCGCTCAGTGAAATTCAAATGACATGCAATCTCATTGGAATAGCTTCGCTGTGAAAGGTTGTCTGCAGACATTCTTGAACTCTCAAGGTTAACACAAGCAGCAGAGAAATCAACTGACCAATCCCTCACTCTGCAGTTCCTGGAATCTATTTCTGATATACAGTCTTGTCTTCCTAAACACCACCGGACCACTTCCTTCTAAGATCATAATCATCCATTTGCCCATATTGCCCCAGTTTGGCAAATTTGTTAAACGAAAGTATCTTGGGAAGTTGTGGGCCCGAGGTAGCATATGCCTACAAATTATAAGCCAATAGTTGTGAACAAATCAATAAGAGCAGAGAAAAATAAAAGGAGAAAATAGTATGGCCTATGGGCAATTAGGGTACATCAATGCACTGTCATTGGCCCTACACTTTTGCGGTAAGTAAACAGAAATACATGCTACTATCAATAGGACAGTGCATGAGCTAGCGGTATCAGCAGAATAAAGAAAAAGGAAGTGGAAAGAGCAGTACACAATTAAATGCCTTTAGCCAGCTGAAATAATTGCATCATATGTTTTAAAAACAACATGAGATGACTGACTGGATAGTCAAAATTCGACTATTACCCAAAAGCAAGTTTCAAACATGACAGTATATGGTAGATGGTAGATGGTAGATTGGGACACTGCAGTAATGATTTACTACAGTAGTGGCAAAGGAAACAAACCTTAGCATTTGCTTCAGCAGCAGCTAGAGCAGCTGCTTCAGCTGCCGCTCGAGCAGCTTCTGCCAGCGAATGCAGCTTGTTCTTCTTCAGACATAGCGAAGCATTTGTCTTCCAACTCACTACCCAACTTAATTGTTTTGCCATTCTCTTTCTTAATGTTTGCATTAGAAGTCAAATGGCTTCCAGGAGATACTTTACTCTCCAAACCACCATGGTGTGAGTGTAGAGGCGGCTTCCTGAAGATGGATCTTTAAGAGGCTTCTCTTGATAGAATCTACTGCAGTTGATTGCTTTAATAACTTTAATCGACTGGAAGCTTTTCCTTTATGGAAGACTTCAAGCCACACACTAACCAACTGACTTGCAATGGCACGTATATCACGGCTAGTGTGTACACAAACTTTTTCTCTCACGGTTTTCCCTATGCCTATGCCAAAGAAAATAATTGAATTAGATACAGCAATGAAACACATTGCTTCTATCATTGCTTTACAACTAAAAAACATAAGTGGACTAACAAGCACATACATGCCACATAAAGATGCATACATGCAACAATGCATAAATAAAACCATACATAAGTGCATAGATATCTATAATTGTATCAAACTTTCACAATAATTCTATTTGTGCTGAAATGTTGTGAAATTTACTCAATCCCACTATGGCAACAAGTTCACTAGTTTGAAAGTTCCAACACAGACTTGATAAATTAGATCGTTTACTTTTTTACCTTCCCTCAAAATGAGAATAGCAATGTTGAGAAAGCTTTAAAATTCTCAAACTAGTCTCTCCGTATAACATGGCCAAAAATAGAGTTTATGAAATGAATCTTTTGTTTCTGAAACAGACACACTATCTGCAGGCATGTGTGCTTGTGATATACAAGGTATATGCATATTTATAAGACCAAACCAAAACTGAGGAAATTTTACCTGACAAACGCACTGCAAGTAGATCGGTTGAAACACGCACAAGAAGACGGACACAATGACGCAAAAGCTGAGTCCCATCCTTCCCCATCGAGTCCTGTGATAAATGGAAAGTCACTCAGAAAGCTTTCAGTATACACATACAAAACACTGCATGTGGCCAAGAGCAGAAGAACATGCAGATTAATTAAAAAATTTCATATTATGTTTGAACGGTGATGTATATTATCAGTATGAAAATACCAGTATCCATGAGTTGAGGGTGGTAAGCCCTTCCCTTGTCCCAGCAAATGACTTCAAGGTTGCAACAGGGAGATTCAACAACTCCTTGGCTAAATGCAAACGTCCTGCAGTGGTTTTTGCATTAAAGAACATGTCCTAGTAAAGATTCCTAGTGAATATAAGAGCTCGATCCAAAGAATTCTTGTACAAGACATTGGAAAGCTCAACAGCTTCAAGTCTCCTTGTTATGTCCCTAACTTCATCCCCCTCAGACTCTGACTGCATCTGTGCAGCCTCCATTGCCTCTACTTCAGCTGTAAAATCATTTCCAGTTGTCAATATGTCAATTATACGCACTGCCTCTCGGAGCCCACTTAACATTGCACCACCAACAGTGTCAGGATGCTCCTTGCATGTGGCTTCACCAGCAAAAAATAAACAGTTTTCAACAGGCCGGCCCAATCTATCATAGTCTTCTCCAGATGCTCCTGTGGCTACATAAGAATAAGCAACATATCTGAAAGGATCCTGCCCCAACCGTCACTACTGATGCAACCGGACCAGGCACGGAAGGCGGCCCCAAAATTTGACGAAGAACCATCACTGCATGGTTTACATGGTCAGATGGGCTCACATTTTGACCATCAATAGCAGCCTTACCAACCACTAAGGCTATTAGAACAGGAGCCCCAACTGTTTTTTCTGACATTCCAAAACATAAAGCACCGACCCCTCAAGTCTGTTTCTTTTGCAGTTGCACCAAAGTAGTCCACAGTGTCATCCAAAAAGACTTCCATAAATTCTAATACAACTTTATTAAGTACTCCAAAACCAAGCCGCTGAATGGCAGAATACTTCCATTGTGGTAGCGGGGAAAACATTATACTTTCTGCTTTCAGGCATCCAAGCGGCACAGTAATAAGCACAGCATCCCCAGAAAATTCACTGCCATTTGATGTAGAAACTTTGACTCTGGACTGACCATCACTCAAGTCAGAGTCCTTGAAGCTATATGAAATATCTGTGACTACATGGTTGTGATGAATGAGAAGTTCTTTTCCCAAAGCCTCAACAACAGTGCTGTAACCACCTTTAATCATACAATGAGCTCCTCCGAATCCTCCATAGACATCATCTTGATTCCAGAAGGAAGGGATACTTCCTTGAGCAAAGCAGCACAGCCATACTCCAGATTGGCAAAATGCCAATCCATAACCCTTCTCTCAACAGGACTCAAGATATCCTCTCTAGAACAATCTTTATCAGGAACTCTGCTGTCAACACTGCTCGTTTTAGAATAAACATCCATTGAATTGTGCATTGAGGCATCCTCACGACCTCTTCCTAACCGAGCCATTCGACGCCTCTTAAGGGCATACTCCAAACCATCCTCAAGAGACATTTTCATTACATGTTCCCCCTTCTGCGCAACAAGCAACACCATATCATCAAGAAGGCTGTTGAACTCCGCTTCCAGGGCTTCATCCACATTTGCAGGAACCTTTTGACCAGAAACAATATCATAAAGAGGACAGTCACTGTTTAACACAGTCAACTCTAGGCCCAACTGAGCACAAACCAATGAGGAAGGATCAGCTCTTCTTTCAGTGGCCACATCAGCCTCTACACCTGTAATAATGCTAGCCCCAAGATCCACAGGAACTGAAAGAGATGTGCGATCCGTATAAACACGACCACCTATCCTGTTCCTAGCCTCAAGAACAGTTACAGAAAAACCTTGACGTTGTAAGTGCCGAGCGGCAGTTAATCCAGCAGGACCAGCACCAATGACAATGATTCTCTTCTTGACATCTATATCACAACGCAAATAATGATTCTCTCCAGCATCATCACAAGAAGCAGATTGCACTCTCTGTGACTCACTCCTCTCTTCAATTGTGAGAGGGACTGTTCCACCATCAACCATTCCACAAGATGGGTCATCACACGAAACATCTACACCAACCAATCTGTTGGATGCTTTTGGATCACTGTCGACTCTTTGCTGGCAATCATCAACTACACTTTCTTTCTGTCTTATCTCATTAGGTAATTCGGGTGTCATTGAACCTCCAGTTTTGATTCCTATTTGCTGGTTTCCATCATTACACTCAACACCATGTTTAGCCTCTGTAGTAGTTTCAGAACTTTTAATCTGGCCAAGGATGAAGGCAACTCCATCCTCTGAATCAGCAATTGAAGCCCCAGAACTTTTCTCAAGTCTTTCTTCTTTCAGTAGTTTATAACTATGCTTAGCGTTATGATCTGCCTTCTCCTTCGTAGAAGCAATACCAACATTTATATAACCCTGTCAAAATATGTGTTTAGATTTAAATTTGACCAGGATAGGGCAATTCATCAATCCTCCAAAGTAATAATTTTTTGCAAAAATGCATATCTAAAAAGCTGATAAGCATAAAAATAAACAAATACAACAATCAATTTTTTATGAGAAAAAAGCAAGCAAATGTGAATTTTAATAGAAAAGAAAACACTCACTGGGTATTACATACTTACACTCTGATCAAGAAACTTGTAAATCTCCCTAATTAGGGAAGCACGTGAAGGCTCATCCCCCAATGGAGTATCACTAACTCCGCACTCTGTAAGTGGTAAAATACGGCCAACATCTCCACTCCAAAGACTTAGGATCTGATTCCTGTATTATGTAAAGCAACAAGTCCCTTGAATGGAAGGGAATAAAGCTTTGTAAAGTACATGAATTTAAAGCAGGTTTTGGGAACAACAGCTAACCTGCATTCCAAATACTCCTGAAGCCCACCTCTGCGCTTCAAGATCTCCTTAAATTTAATTCTCTCAATTGGACCGGCTGCACGAGCTTTCAGGCCCACTGCTACCGCTGCAGCCCCAGCATTTTCAGCTTCTGTTAGAGTATTTGCAGTCTAATCAATCTTGTCTCTGGTTCTCAGAGCTTGTTCATATTCCCTACCCTTATGATTTTCTAGTATCCCTTGCTCATTTATGAGAACCTCCCAGTCAGCATCCCCTTCATAAGCCATGTCTCCAAGCCTCGCTTTTAGCATTGCGCACAGCACGTTGGACTGCTGATAGCTTAGTATCTCTGTTTTCATAATCAGGCATGGATAGTGTATCTTCTGTAAAACTTCCATTTTCATCTGGAGCTACAGAGGAAGGAGAACCTCCATTAGCATATTCGTCTGTGGAAAAAGCAGCATGACCTGGAACACAAGTCTCTTTACATGCATCAGAAGTTTGATTATTATTAAAAACCGAGCTGCACTTATGAAAATTTTATCCAGATTCCTGGAGTTCAGAAGACAGTTTAGTCATAGAAGATAACTTACCATCAGATGGTATAGCATTTTCTTTGTTAGAAGAATCTGCAGCACAACACGGCTCCAGTACAGGTAAACGGATCATCCCTTGATGTTTTTGCCATCTCCAAGAAAGTAGAGGAAGGGTTAGTCAAAGAGAGTGGAATTTGTTCCGAACCTGCGGGGCATTGATCAAAATTGAACCAACTTTCTGATTTTTCAGCCCCAAGGACTTCTGAGTTAAAAGCTTTGAGGTTGCCTGCAGAATTTTTCAGAGCCAAACATGAATCTGTTTGGATGCAGTTTTACAAGATTTGCTTGCTAACTCATCTTCAGCACAAGGCAATGAGACTTCTTTTCCAGTCGAAGAGGAAGAAATTTCTGGGTCTGGACTAGAAACGTTCATGGCTGAAATACTATTAGACTGTAGGTCCAGTGCATCTGTAAAACCTCTGTCAGATTCACCGTCAAACTCATGAAATTCTTCCATCGCCTTTGAGCAAGAAGCAGGATCAGGCACTTCAACAACATCAAGTATCAAAGTGCTTGCCTTTTCCATAGAAGAAAGCTTTAACTCATCCAAAGTTTGAGTATCTGATCTAGCCTTTTGGCCAGAAGCAGAAGCATGGCCAACTGGAAGACAAGTATGTGCTTTTCCATCACTATCACAAACTTTGTTTGAGCTGCAAGGATCTTGAACATTTGAGTGATAAGTCTCTAACATCGGTCCGACTTTCTTACATTGGTCAGAGTCTAATTCCAATGTCCTCAAATTGGACACAGTATTTGAATTATCATCAGATTTTGGATCTTTTCTAGACAGTTTTGAAGCAGAAACAGACTGAGATCTCATTATAGACTTTGAATCACCCTCAGAACTTGAATAGATCCATCACGCAAGCTCCATTCCTTAATATTCTGTTTCGAACCAGAATTGGTTCGAGATTTCCTGAGTAATCCAGATGGTGTCCTCTGAAAAAAGGTCGACAACTCTTCCTCTTTCTGATCTTCCAATGAATCGCCCCGACAACACAAACATTTTGAGTCATCATCGCACACAACATGATTCCCAATAATTGTCATCTTTGAATCAATTTTGGATCTCTTAACCCTTTCTCTTTGCATTTAGTTTCAACCCATTTATCCAGAGTCACACCAGATCCATCCTCACAACTAACCCCAACTTTCTCATCATGCTTTGGCGCTAATTTCCACATCCAAAACCCAGTCATCATCTAAAGACCCATTCAGAGCTGAACCCCTTCCATTTAAGACTCCAGATCCAGCATCTTTCTTAGGACCCTTCAGTTTCTTCCTAAAACTTGCCAATGTATCATCCATACCCCCCACCAAATCATCATCTTCAACCGTCACTTTATCTTCCCTAGCTTCAATCTTCTGGCCCTTAGCCTTCTTAGGGTTTCTCTGTTTCTTCAACTTAAACAAAGACCCAATAGGCTCATCATCATCAGAATCAAAACCAATCTCCACTGGTTTCGACCTTTTCTTGGACTCATTTCTTCTCTTCACCATCCATTTTCTTGACCCTAGGTCTTAAAAAACTCTCTGATGCACTCTTTCTTGACCTTAGCTTAACATTAGTGCCCGAGTTAAATTGCAAGTGTTGTACCGAATCATCACCATCCATTTCTCTATTAACAGAAAATTAATGCTCATACTTTGTATTTGATTCTCGTTCAACCAATTACAGCCATAAACTATAAGTTTTCTTCAACACGAAAAATATCAGCACCTAAAAAAGACCAAAATGCACACAATGAAGCGACTTCCTATCAGAAAAATTTAAATGCTACAATTAATAATTTTTCTCGCAAATAGTAACTCTCATGCATGTTTTCTCAGTGCCAGGGAAATTTCATGACACTAAAAAAAATAAATAAATAAATGAGCCTAGGGTTTCTTATAAGAGCTACTGAGCCACCGAGGCGGCGCGGAATAGAAAAAGAGTTTGCGAGAGCAGACCTGAGTAATAGAAGCTAAAGCTGCAACACGGAGGCGTTAATGGATTTGACAAAGAAGACTGAGAGGCGCACGTTAGCGTCTTGTTTCCTGGGAAATTGAGGTCTGGTTCTTTATACTGCGCCGCGATGGAGGAGAGTAAAATCGAAATTGAAAAAACAAAATTATATTTTTACATATTAGTTGATGAGATCATAAATAAATGGATATTTACGTTAAAGTTCTTATGTTTTATTCTAATTTTGATTATAGTGAATCTTATTGAGAAATAGATAGAAAAGTCCTTTGTTATCTGAAATCGGTGAAGGTGAAATCACTTCGAATTTCGATGGTTTGACTTTCAATTTATAAAAATATCCTGCCATTAGCGTAAATAAAGAGAATGCAAGAAATTAACAAAAGTTTACAAAAAAATAAAATCTAAACGTTATTTAATTTTAGGGTTAGGGTATTTCCCCCCATTATTTGTGTAAAACCACTCCACTTCTAAAAGATATTTACAATAAATTCAATTTATTTCTTATAAATAAAAATCAATAACAATATTTGTATAATTAATCAATTAAATATATAGATTTATAATTAATAATACAAGTAATTAATTAATTATATATATATATTATTTGCTAACTTTTGGTAAAATAAAATATGTCTAAAATATCTGATAAAAAATTAATTAAACAATTAATTAATTTATATTTGTATGACTAACCAAATAACTAATTTACTAACTATTAATGTTCTTATTAATTAACTTTAAATTAATTTTAATTATTACTCTTAAGTATTTATAAATAATTTTTTATTTAAATATAATTTAACATTGTTCAACCTGATGTTGTATCAAGACAGTGTTGTATAATCCAACTTGATTTAATCCAATCCAATCCAATCCGATTACAATATTTAGTCTAATATAATTCTACGTGTCAAACGCAACATTGCTTTTTAAATGAAGTATAATTATTTTCAATATTTTACGTGTAAATAACATAAATTTGGCAACCTAATAATTTGCATGAGTATTTTCTCATAAAGACATTATATTAATTTAATTAAAGGTTAATAGTTATATTAATAAAATATAATTGACCATTTAGAAAATAATGAATTTTGTATAAAATAAAAGAATATGTTGAAGTTAAAGTAAATTTTTGATATTTTTACCTTTTAAAGGTAAAATTATCAATTTAAATTTAGGATAAAACAATCTTAATAATCAAATATAATTAAAAAAAATTAAGTCACAAAAATTAAATTAAGATGTCACAAAATATAATTTAAGATAGATTTAATTGATTAATTCTTGAGAATTCTTCTTTATTCAAAATTTCTAAAAATAATATGAACTTTCTATAATTATTTTTAGAGGTGGATGGATTTATAAAATTTGTGTGGTGGAAATATCACCACCCTTAATCTTGTTTTTTGCCATTACAATAAAAATCTTTTCTTAAATTCATTTTTGATGAGGACTTTTATTTTTTAGTAGAGCAAGAAGTAACAGGAAATTTAATAACTATTTTCTAACCCACCATGGACTTGAAAATGCAACTCAGGATGAAAAATGAAAAATAATAAATAATAAATACTTAACCAGTGCAGAAATTTAAACAATTAATTTTAAATGTCATTGATTTTGAGATGAAAAGATAACTAAATAGTGTAGCTTACATAAAGTCTATATTGCCTGAGTCGGATGTACCTGTAAGCTATTGTAATTTGTTGGCAATTTACTATTATTTTATGGGAAAATAGTATTTTAGTAGGGGTAGTTTTATAAATAAATTTTATAGCACGATCCGTTTTATAAATTACATTTTGTAGTGGGTCAAATTAAATTTTATTTAGGTGATGATAATTCCACCATGCGTTTTTGTAATAACGCCGCGATTATTATTTTGTTGTTGTAATTACAATTTTAACCTTATATAATTACATTATTTTTAATTTAGTTTCAGGTTTATAGGTTTCTTTACTAAAATAGTTTCCAATAACGTCAGGTATTTAATCCATAAAATCAATTAAATTATGACATTTGAAATTTGAAACTTAAAAAATTTTGGAAGTTATGGATGCGTTTTGAGATTGAGATTGGACATGTATAACCCAAAAGGACATCATTTAAAGTGTTTGATAAACACTCTTTGTTATAACTCTAAAGTTATGTTGATATAATTTTTATTTATATGATACAAATTTTATTATATCTTTAATAATTTTATCAAAATTATTATTTAAAATTTATATTTCTACATATTATTAACATTTTGGTTATACTTACATTTTTTTTCTACAACAGAAATTTCAAGACTTAATTCCAAATATGACCTATGACGACAGGGTACTTTTAGTTTCCAAACCCAAATTGAATATTTGAGTTTGATTACCATCCCTAAATGTACTACTTCTTGTTTTTTTAAGTCAACTTATAGTCATCCACTTTATTGCAGTCTTTTAACTATTTCTTTTAATGCAGCTCTCAATTTATAGTCATCCACTTTTATTTAAATTTTGGCATGATTTCTTTGTGTTGTAGAATTTCCATGAAAGTACTTCTTTTCTGCATTTTTGTGTCCAAGGACTACAACGAGAGCTACCAAATAATTGATTGAGTTTTGTAAAGCCTAGTTAATTTGAAGTGACAGGTCCAACGTTGCATCTTTTTCCAATTTAGCAATTAGCAAATATAATGTGCGTAAATAAAGAGAATGCAATTAATGAAGAAATTTGTTATTCTGGAGGTAAATTTCTATCTTTTTTTTTAATTAAAAGAATAAATATTCGTTTAATCTCTATATTTTGATTAAGTGTCAAAATATTTGAAGTTAATCAATTCAAGTGTCAATTTACCTCTGGATTTGTGTAAAAAGCGGGAGATTATGATGAACTCCTATTGGTGGGGAACTACGAGGAATGGAGGCCAAGGAATACATTGGCTTCATGGGATTCAATATGTAAGCCGAAGTCTTTTGGGGGCATTGGTTTCAAAAAGAATACATTATTTAATATTGCTATGCTAGGCAAACAATGTTGAAGCTTATGACTAATCCACACTCTCTTGTAGCAAGGATCCTCAAGGCGCGAATACTATCCCTCGATCTTCATTTGTTGACGCATCTATTGGGTTTTGTCTGGGTTATACCTGAGGTCAATTAAGGTTTGCTAAGAATGTTGTCGTTCATGAAGTCGTGATACAAATTGGGAATGGGCAGGTTCAACTTTCCAGGACCCTTGGCTTCCCGATGTAGACAATGGGTTCATTACATCCGAGCCGGATGAGAGTCTTGCAACGACTACGGTGGATTGTCTTATGGTTCCGGACAAGGCATTGGGATCATGATTTGATTGCGGATGTCTTCACTACTAGGGATCTTTGCTCTTATTTTGAGATGCCTATTGGTGTTAGACAGCATAAAGATTTTGGTACTTGCTTGCGAGATTCTAAGGGTAATTTCTTGTCGTAATTTTCATAATCATTTAATTCTAACTAATGTACCCAACAAGAAGGTTTGAAGCACTTATGGAATTTGGAGGTTCGGGTAAGGTTAAACATTTCATTTGGGTGTGCCTTAATGAATGTTTTGCCTCATCATGGATAATTTATGACCATAAGTCCAGGTTTCCTTATTTTCCCATATGCATGTTGCTTTAATGAGTATGTGTTACATTTTTAGTGGAGTGTTTATTTGCTCACTCTTTGCTAGTTATTGTCCCCTATCGGCACTTTGGGGAGATGCTCTTCTTTGTTTGATTAGTTTGAGCAAATATTTACCGGTGTTGTAAAAGAAGATTGTATTTAATTTTTGTGATGTTGTGTTGAGGGCTTTGGCTTAATCGAAATGATAAGGTGTGTGGAATGATGCGTTGTGCCGAAGCTCGAACCCACGGTAATGCGGCCGGCCACTTTGTCTTTTCCAATGGCAAGAAGCTAAAAGGAGGACTTTCACTGTGCTGAAAGTATACGGTTGGGTCATGCCGGTGTGTTGGGTGCCTCACGGGTTGGTTTAAAGTGTAATGTGGATGCAGGGGTTTTTAGATCTCATGGTAGAGTTAGCTTTGGAGGGTGATTAGAGACTTTTGGAGGTGTTTTTATTGCGGCTAAGTGTCAAAGTTTCTGGTTCATTCAAGCTTTGGCTATTATTGGAACTCTGAAGGCCAGATAAAGCATCTGCGGTTATCTAAAAAATTAGAGATAGATTGTCTAAATGTTATTATGCTTTATTACTCGGTCTACAAGTCCTAATGGGTTTGGTTTAATTATTATGGATTGTCGAGCCATATAGCTGGGTTAATTGGAGGAGTGAGATTCCCTCTGTAGATCTGTCAACGACGCCTATGCCTACCGTGGCTAGGGTGGGGGTTTTATGTTGGTGAGTCGGGGAGAGTGGAGGAATGTTCACCTCCGTAGTTATATCCCATGTTGTGATCTATTAAGCTAATGAACTCTTCCTTGTAAAAAAAAAAAAAGTATTTCAAGACATCTAATGCGATTAAACATATTACATTTTTGTCTTATATTTTTCTTTACTTTTATAATAATGTTCTTATAACAATATTCTTGACAGCAATTTTATTTATCTATAAAAATAGTTAGCAAATTAACCAATAATATGTCAATATGAAATAATTAATATTTTTTGTACTCATGCAGCTATCTTCCTAATAGTCACAAGAATTAAATAATTAATATAAGAAGTAAACAAGTATTTATCCCAATCAAGTAACAATAAAATAACTCTCTGCCTCTTGCAAAGCAAATTTTTTGTAGCTCGCCTGTCTATTATTATATAGTTAAGTATGAGTGCTTGGAAAGATAAAGCTATTAAAAACTAAAAAGACTAATAATTTTACTTTCAAATTCATATTTAGAAGAGTAAAAATTAATCTCTCGCAAAGAGATTCTTCAAATAAAAATAAGATAACATTATTTTAAGGATAAATTTCATATTATCCCCTCATAAAATTGATTAACTTCGTCCCACTTTTAAAAACACAGAGTTAGTCCTTTTTCCATAAAAATGAGGAAGATGGATTGGGTTGAAAATCATTTGTCTACTTTAAAAAAAAGAAAGAGAGAGGATAGATTGATTTTCAAAAGTAAGGAAGTTATTTAAAAGTAGTCAATTCACGAGGATAATATAAAATTAACCCTTTATTTTAATCAAACTTTCTATCACCAAATTTAACTATCCTCCCTCACCATTAATAATGTAGTTATAATATTTTTCTACCGTTAATAATAATGATATATAAAATATTATAATATAAATTGATGAGAGGAATTACTCTTCAATATTAAAAAGAGAGAAAAGACAATCACATTTAAAGAATTTTTTGTGATGTTCTCAAGACTTCAACCAAAGAAATCATTCTAATTTTTGTAGCAAACTTCATGTTTCCTAGTAGGACAAACTGTAGACAGAAGGGCAACGCTCATTTAAGAAATTAATTGAATTTCATTAAGACCGAATTAAAAGTCAAATTCTAGGAATAAATTAAACTTTTTTACACAAAGAAAAATAGAAAACTGTATAATTATTTTTTATAATACCTTCTAGTATAATTATTTTTATAATACCTTCTAAATTCAACTTTCTTAGTGGTAAACTTACTTCTAAATTCAATTTCATTAAGACCTCATTGGCTTTAAGAGTTTATAAGCTTACATTTGTGGCCACATATCTCTTGGTTGACTAGAGTAGTTTCGTATTTTCTACTTTGATTGAAGGTATATACTATCTTTCGTTTAACATTGCAACCACCGAAATTTGTGAAATTTGATAAATCTCTCTAGCTTCAATGCTGAGGAAGTCAGATATATAATACGTTAATTATTCTAAAGGATGTGCATGGCGGTTCAAGGTTTCAAGCCATGTACTCCTTTCCCAAAGTGACAAGCACATTTATTAGTTTTTATGACACGGATTCAAAAAAATTTTAGTTAATACAGATTTCAGGCAAAGTTCTAACCATTTTGTCGTCTGTTGACCTTTAGGATGTTCGTATTGTCCGGTGATTAAGTCCTTTTTTATCACTGATCCAATATTTAGTTTTGGAGTTGCCACAGGTGGCTACACCGTAGTAGATCATGTGCTTCTCTTGATCTGAAATGGCCTACAATCTCTACCGTAAGTTCATGAACAGTTAAACTTATATGATGTAATTGATTTTTCCATTTCTTGTTCATGGCAGATATGAGATGATTCCATGCTTTGCCCAGGACCCAACTTTTGGAGAAACCCCATGTATTTTCTTGATCTTCATTTCTTTCTCATGTCATATATTGTTTGCAGTGTACTATGTCTAAGCTTCGATTGTACATTGGAGCGCTATCCGGAGCTGATCAGAAACTTGTAATGTATAATTTAAAAGATCATTCAGAGTCAGTAATCACTGTGTCATTTAGTTAATGCTCTTTTGCATTCCGTCGACTATAGCCTCTCCTTCTGGATTTCATGGAATAAAAGCTAATTGGTGACTGTTTTGAAGTTGAACAGACGGGTGGATGCGTGGTTTTTCCTTTCATCAGTTCGGTAGCCTAACATTTCATTAATTCTTGGATATGAAATTATCTACACCGTGTTTATTTTCTTTGGTTTGTTTCAGTGCCACTACTTGACTACGTACCTCTTGATCCTCGAGGTTCCAGGAGAGAAGATCGAGTCATACGTCAGTAAATGTAAACTATATGTTTTTCAAGGAACTGTCTTTCCTTTTGATCTTGTTGATGAGTTTCTAAACTAATTTGAACTCGACCAAATCCTGAATGAAATTCCCATGACCCTTGAGGTTCTCTTAGTAGCAAAATTTCTGATACGTTACATGCAATCTCGCTAGATTCTTCTTTTTCTTTCCAGAAGTTGAAATAACATCAGATAGTAGAATTTGTTTGCTTTGAATTTTCCTATTTTAATAACTGTTTGTAGCATACTGGCCATGCTTTAAATTAAAGATCTATCATCTTGTCTACTGTCTTAGTATTTCCCGTTCGGTTGGCTCGCTTTTTCTGGTTAGTGGTTAATTCCTCTTCTTATTTTATGATGTCACTTAAATACTCTCCTTCATGATAGAGTTTGGATATGTAATTATCGCAAAGGAAATCACTTATTGTTCTCCATCTCGACATGGTAAAATATTCAATTGGCAGACTTGTATGTCCGTTTTATTCCATATGCAGCACTTGGAAATTCCTAGGTAATGTATTATCTTCCATTCTCATTGGCATTCCGAGCATATGAGCTTACAATCGTATTGAGCTCGAACGGGACTAATATATTGGTCACATGTTTGTCGACTAGCGTGGT